>VNWY01000484.1:0-41139 GCA_009869845.1 Pseudachorutes palmiensis | reverse complement strand
CGCGTAACCACCACACTACTCGAGCGATCTTGGATTTGGAAGTCTAGAGGATCTAGTCTATTTATTACACATACTGACTGACATTAGGGTATTCTGAAATAGTATTGATGAATAGAACAAGCGTTTCTTAGCTTAGAATTCTGAGTGCCTAAAGTATTTCCTAAAATACTGAGAATACTTTGTAGTATCCATGCTAAGAATGCAATATAGCTATTCCAAAAAGGGAGAAGCGAGAGACTTAAGCCTATCGAACAGGATTCGAAAACATGTATGCCATGTCTCAAATACGAAAACTGCAATTGAAATTTTTAAAATATAAAAGTGAAGGATGAATGGGGTAATAATTGTAATAATTGTTACACCATTGAAGTATTCTTTAACCATTGCTCCTTTAGATCGTAATCGTGATGTTTTGTGGTGTGCCAAGGGGTCAACAATATGTGAAATATCTCCTCTATCCAGCCCAGCTTCTTTTAACCGTGTAGCAGTTTCAACAATGGGGATCCCAATGTGATAAAAGTGCTCTTGGATGGTTGCAGTTTGCTTTGTTGAACGCGAGGGTATCGTGTGACATTCGAGATCATCATAGGCTGCTGATAGTTCGAGCAGTGTATTAAATTCCTCTATGGTAGTTAATATCGATTCTAACGCAATAGTTCGATTATTTCTCATCACATGCCAGTCCGATGAATCAGTGAAGCGAACGTATTTGTGCAATGTTTCAATGTTCACTGTTCAGTGCAGTTTTTATAAAATCAGAACCGAAACTGATGTTTACATTGTGCAAAGCATACGCATCTTTGGACAAGTTACCGCTCCACCCTAAATAGTCTTCAACTAGAAGCTTCCTTCCGGAAGCAAGCACTTCGTCCAGGTCTTTCAAGACACGATCCACCGTTGGTACTATGGCGTTGGTTGTTATTTCACCTTCGTAGTTAATACTGAAATAGAAATAAAGTAAATACTTTTTTATCAAGTCGGTATAATTTTACCTTAGAAATACGATGCAAATTGACCATATGCAAAGTACGACCGACAACTTTCCAGGATATTGCTTCAACAAGAGGCAAACAGTGCTGAATATGCTGGAAACATAGTCAGTCTTCTTCAAGAACGAAATGAATAGGGAAGTTACAACTACCATCAGCCACGACGCAGAATCCAATGGTTGAAATACATGTAAAACATTAAGACTGTATTCCCAATTTTCCTTTTCCATATCTTTGCAGTATATGTACGTTCTGCTCTGAAAACCTGAGTCATACAACATGTATCCTAAGGACCGTAATTCATCTAACCCGGGTAATGGAGAGATAAGTATTACAGCTCCTAGTCTGTTGTTTCTTCCAGCTATCGTATCAGGAAAGAGTTGATGGGACATGGAATAGTAAGAGAAGTTGTAATGATCTATGAGGTGTTGAAGAATTAGAACTCCGGTTGCATCACATTCATATACCCAAATATCAGCCATTTTTTGACATAATATTTGCGATTTCATATTTATGAAGAGAATTCTTTGTCCAAAGTTGGCGTTGACAGACCTCCAGTGCCTTCTTAGTTCTTTCACAGATGATGGAAAGTAACCGGTTGACCTGTAATTCAATCCAAAGCTTAGCTTTAGTTATGGAAAAGTATTTTTAGAACCTGTTGCAAGGAATTCCGAACGGAATAAGTCCTTGTTCTGGTATTGAGTAACTGTCAATAGTAACTTCATTGAACAAATCCTGTGACAATCCGATGTGATACAAAGTTCCGTACATAGTCCGAGCATACCTTGCAGCAGCTTTAGATAGCAGAGTTGTTGGAGTTTCGATGAAATAAGTAACCCAAATGTGGTAATTGTCTCTATTATTGGTTTGAATCGAGTTGGAAATGTGATACAACATTTTATTCTGATTTATATCCAACCGTGGCCCAATTTGAATCATGTACATAACATGTCCACCACGATGAGTTGGTCCATTGTTGATCAAATGGTTTGAAAGATTTATCACTGAGAGCTTAGCTGCTATTGATCGCTCGGATGATTTGACTAGCCAAGTCAACATGAACTTTGCATTCGGTTCAAACTGAAAGTCAGTGAATATGTAGTGGATGAAGTATTGGTCAAACGGAATAAACTTGAATTCCTCTGAAATCACGATTCCGAATAAGAGTGGAACCAAATGGACAAGTTGAAGAACATCCATGTTCTAGAATCCAGGGTTTCTGGGTCAATGCCAACTGGAAATTAGATTCCAGGTTTTTCTTTGTACCTCTTTATGCTTTCTGGTTCCTCATGAGAATTCTTATTTCAAAAAATCGTTCTCCAGGACAGGAGAAATGGATTCACGCAAAGGGATTCCTAAACCATCCGTGTATGGTTTAGTTTTCAAGTCTAATTAGACCTTGAACGTTAAACGTCATATTTAGTCTAAAATATTCATAACATGTTCAAGAAGAAAGCACGAGAGCAAACAGTGGGAAAATGGGTTTCGATCGGATCAAATGTTAATTTTATGCCAGAATGCAAGACATTTTCAGCCATTTGGACAATTTATAGGAACGAAACGAAAGATTCAATTTTGAGAAAGCAGAGACTAAATGGAGTTTAGTCTCATTGACTAGGAATTGGGTTAAATTAGGGTAATTCCTGATAAAATTGAATTTAAATAAACATCTAATATTGATGACATCAAATGCTAGTAAATGTATTTACATGCCTCTCTCGCTTGACAGGAAGTCATCCACTAATCAAATGAACTTGGAATCGAAACTGCCATAAACTGCAAATAGAATTTAATAACAAACCAATTTTCGCGTGTCAATGTGCAAATAAATTCATTTAATAAGGAATATGTCGAAGAACGCTTTCTACATGAAGTGAATGAACAAGTAAATTGACAGAATAAAGAACAGGAACAAACTAATGAAGGGAATTTTAGACTTGAGCAAGAAAATCCTTGAACTCTTTTGTTTTTGAATCCCCTGATTCCCAAATAGCTTTGGATAAGTCGGTGACAATTTTGTAAATTTTGGCAGTACGACGCTTCTTTGATCCCTCAGTGTCATCATCGTCTTGGATTTTTTGGATGATGTCTTTCATGAAGAATTCTGTGTAGTTGGAAGCTCCAGTGAGAGTATGGCGCCATCCAACAAAAAGGGCGCAACCCGGGCGGTCGATTTGTGGCACAAATAGTGGCTGATACACTTTGTCCTCTTCGGTCTCTTCTGTCTCTTCCTGGAGATCTGAGGTTGGAGCTGGAACTGGAGCTGGAGCTGGCACGGGATTAGCCATTGCAGGAACTTGAGGTCCAAGGGCTGCTGCAAATCGTTTTATTAGCCGTGGGGGTGGCTCGAACTCTGAAACTGGAACATCCTTGCACTTCTTCTCAGGGGAAGCTGGTAAACGCCACGTTCGTTCGACCACGAAAGGATCATAGACCATCTCACCGCCACCGTGGAGCTCAAGTTCCGCTCGAAGTAGTGGCTTGTTCTCGATGTAGACGCACATATTCCAGTAGTAACCATAATTACTTCCCTCCCAATGGTTGTGGGTTTGGAGGGTGAATTGCTGCCATAGCTCTCTCCTTGGGATCACTAGTCCCGGTGCACTGTGATCCAACGCAGCGTAGTGACGAACAGCCCCTCGCCAATGTTTTACTGCTGACATTATCTGAAAATTGAATATTAATTTCAAGATTTTAAAATTCTATTTATGAATGACTAATTAACTTACAGGAATCTGGCCGTTAGTGTTTGCTAACACAATGTTAGCCACATATTCCATCTGCAGGCTAGTATTGGCTCTGGAATGGGGAACGATGGTGATCCAGAAGCTCATGCGTCCGTGCATCTCTTTCACATGAAGAATGAACTCCTCATTGCGGACTCTGAACATCCCTCCGACCCAATGCACAGCTAAATAATAAAAGTCAACCGTTGGCACAAATTGACAGAAGTCTAAATGAATGATTTTAGCTTACTTCCAGAATTGGTGAATCCATGAAGGTATTCAGCACCAACGTTTTGACCTTGCCTTCTGTAGTAAACTCGGAATCCAAAGAGTCCTCCTTTTTCTGGATCCCTGGAGTGATCCCAGTGAAAACAAACTCCATGTCTTTTATCCAAGTGAGTCGTCAGTCCACCGTCGGAACACGATTCTCGACATTGGAGCTGTGAACAGGTCAGCGTCCTGGAAAACATGCACAGCTCTAAGCATAAGATAAAGCTAAATTATAATAAAAAGTTACCCGTTGTAGTCTGGCATTCCATTCCCTTCTCGTTGTCGTCGAGCAGGACGAGATTCCATTGGTACGAGATTCATATCAGAGGTAAAGGCACTGAAAGTAATAAATGGTTCAAATGTATTGTTAATGACCTTTCCGTATCAATTTGTCATAATCTGTTTATGCAGATTTATCATTTACATTTCCTTAACCAACAAATTGAAATGAGTTCAGGCCTGGAAAACCTTGTTTTCAATTGTAACAAAAAATGACGCCTTTAGCGAAAATTAACCTACGATTTAGAAACCAAGGGATACGAAAAGTGCCTTACATTTTATATTTAATACAAACTTGATACTAATTAATTTGGTCCAAGAAATCGTTAAAAAGTTTATTACAGTTACTTACCTGCTGAGCTATGTCGTGGTTTTTTAAGCACCTGAAGCCAATAGATGAAGATGAACAAGAGGAGGCTGACGAAAGCAGAACCCTTAGACGAAGAGACGGTGTTCAACTTGGCAAGTGCTGGCTTTCGAATGATTCCCTTGACTGATGCAGCTTCGTTTTTGGACTGACGAGTTGACTTGGAATCGACAGTTCCAAAATGGACATGAGGCAGGAGCATGGAGAGGAGGAGGAGAGAGGCCTTGAGGGCAGGGCTCAGGCACTCCACTCATTCTCCTGAAATGAATTCTCCGTCCCCTTACCTTTGTAGCTTTGGTTAAAAATAAATTTTTGACTTATTATCTCTTATGGCATTTCAGAACCCGCAGAACAGGTCACAGTACCAACGACGTTGGATGGGATTCGACGACATTCGCTTCATATTGATGGCACGGAGGTCGCCGAGGGCGTGGACCGCCTCAACTTATCATTTACAGAAATTGCCCCTCAGCCAACTCAAAGCTGGATGAATGAACTTGAAGTAGACTACGAGAGAGATCGACGAGTATTTGGGGAAGATGGAAGGGACAAGCTTAAGTATCTCACACCTGAAGATTTGGACAAAGTACCAGACTCGGATTCACAAGGAAACATTACTTTAGTTCACGGCCCTTCTCAATTGGTCGCTAGGACGAGCTGGAAGTGGAAGCTAGCACAATCAGTAATCCCTTTGATACTCGCCGGAGTTGCTCTTGTCTACGCTGGGTATTTGCTAGTGCAGATGCGGGTAAGAACTGTCTCCAAAAGTCACAGAATCTAACCCTTTTTATGTTTTTAGAAAACTGTACCGTTTCAAAGATGGCCTGAACTCATCATCCTCGTAACACCGCTCCTGGGTCTTAAAGCTCAATTGGAGCTAACGACCGTATCTCGCTTGAGCCTTCATCTGACCCTGGGTCACATCCCTAAAGATACTCGGCTTAGTTACTGCATTGCAGATGTCGCTGTTTCACTTGTAACTTGCCTCCTGGAACCCTTTGAATGCTAATCTTTTGATGAACGCTTTTTTCTAAAAGGTGCAAGCAAGTCTCGCCGCCGTTTCGTCGAGCTTTTTCTCCCTCCTGTGGGTTTATAATAGTATCGGCAGGCTAACTTTTCAAGGGGACGACACTTGGTACATTTTGGCTGTAGCCTCTGCCTCCGCTACCCTTACATGCATTATTACAGGTACTTGACTAAACTTCAAACCTATATGATGACTAACCCCATGATACTTTACAGGTGTGATGACAATGGCGCTAACTCTGCTCTGCTACAATTACCACATAGATCCTAACAATATCGCCGTACCCCTTGTCTCTTCTATCGGGGACATCACGACACTAGGCTTGCTCAGCATATTTTCAGACTTGTTTCACGATCATCAAGGTAAACTTAGGGAATAGTAGAAAGTGACCAATGACCATTGATTTGTTTTGTATCAAAGATATGCAGTGGCTGAATCCGACAGTAACGATGATCGGAATCACGCTTGCAGTCATTGGTGGCTTTATAGCTTACCAGCATCGTCTAACCCGTTCTTCCCTATGGGCTTGTTGGTTCCCTACTTTGATTGCAACAACAGTCAGTTGGTAATGAGCAATGGTTTCAATTAACAAAAGTTTCACAGCAGAGTATTTCAGCACTGCCGGAATTTTGCTAGAGCATGTTGGAAAAGACGATGACATGGGGTTCTACCAGCCAATCATCACGGGAATGTGTGGGACCATTGTCGCTATGCACTCGACATCGGTGCTCTCCAAGTACTACGCAACCTGCGCCGACGGCGATCTCCCGCTAAAGGCAAACGGCCAACCAGGGACCGTGTGGTTCCCACCTTACCAAATCTTCTGCCCAAGAAGTAATTTGAAAAAAGAATTCATGCAATTCCAACACTTGTCTTGATTTTGACAGGAGTAGGTACTTCGAGCTACTTGCTTTTACTTGGGATCGCAATCCCAGCCCATATTGTAATGTCCCTGTTCATCTGGGGAATTCTCCAAGGTCACAAAGACTGCTACCCGCTCTTCCTAAGTGCCTATGTAACGTCATGCATCATCCAGGTTTGTCCAGTATGACATCAGCAGAATGAATTTGACACTTGACTTCCGTTTCAGTGTACTCTCCTCCTCTACTTGTCCCACATTCTGCTCAACATTCTCTGGAAGAAGCTTGTTGATCCTACGTTCTATACAATCCCTTTCATGCACGCCTTGGGAGACATTGTGGGAACCAGTTTCTTGGTCGGGTGCGTTAAAATCTACCAATTAGACAATTGTTCTTCAAATGTGAACGTGAATAGCCACAAATAATGGATTTTGTCTTCAATAATTTTTATAATTACAAAATCATGAAGTAAATGACGAGCTCAGTTCCGGTATTTTCCAGTGATAAATTGCAAGAAGGAAGTGACATTTCAATTTGTCAAATCGTGTCAAATTAAAATCGAATTAAAAGTCATGACCAAGGTCCAGAAATGCGACATTTAATTTTACCAGAGGAATTAGCTTTTGTTCAGAAATTGGTATAAATCAGTCTCCAGTTCCAGCCACTCGTCACTTCGCATTTTCGGATTTGCACAAACTGATTTCAACATTTAAAAAGAAAAATGATTTCAAAGGAAGTATATTCGATTGCTTTGACTTTGGCTGTTTTCTGCTTCGTTGTAAGTCATTGGGCTGTTTAAAATTGTCCTTTATTTTTCAATAACATGAATTTTTTATTTATATACACGATAATTTAAGGGCCTAGAAGCTGCAGATGGACCAAAGGTTATGCTATGTCAAGGTCAGCCAGTCCAAATGGATAAGTTCTTCGCCGCAAATTCAACTTGCCACACGGAAATGAAGGATGTGCTCAAATTAGGTGCAAATCCTACCCCCAAGGAATTAAAAAAAGTTTGGAAAAATCTAGTAAGTACACCCAAACATTATTTTGAAGTTGGAACTAACATTTCCCAATTCTTCAGTGCTTCGTGGCTTGCGTCTGGGAAAAACTTGGAGTTGTAAGTTCATTTACATAAAAAACCGAAAACCGAGTGTTTTTAACTGTGCCTTTGGAATGAAGATTTCCGGTGGAGCTGGGAACCCAACTGGAATTGCAACATACGTTAATTCTGCTTATCCAGCTGCATATCGAGCGACCATAATCGATGGGATAAACTTTTGTTCTAAAGCATCCGGAACTGGTAAGCTATAATTGCAATCTAACTTCCTTCCAACTGGAATTTTTCATTGCAGCCCTTGTCAAAACCGATGATTGCAAATCCTACAAGCCCTACAGCAAATGTATCCATAAAGTCGTCAAAACTGTATGCTTCCTTTAAAATCCCTTCACATTTCCATACAGCTCAATTTTATTTTCTTCTGTAGACTTGTAAGGCTCCAAAAACAGGTACTGCAACTGCAGCAGCGGCTGCTGGTCGTCGTCGTCGCGGTGCCCCTTCAACAGTTCAGCCTGCGGTAGCAGTAATTGACTCTGACGAAGACGATTATGACAGCAGTGAGGAATAAAACAAACGCAGGCCTTGCTCATAACCTTGGATTATTCAAAACAAAACTTTCAAAAATAAACATTTCTTGCAAGCATCAATCTTTTTGCAAAATTAATTGTTAACATGAAAGGGAAGTTGCAGAGTGATTTCAAATTGGCATATTTGGGTCATAAGTCAGTCACTTACACTTCAATTCCTAAAGAATCAGAGGCTTCAGTTAGCATTTAAGAAGCATCAAAGTGGTTCCTGGAAGGCATGCGTATAAATCCATTCGAAGAGCCCGAAATTTTATTCCTCCGAATTCTTGTGTGAAGTACAAGGGAGAGTTGTGTGTATTTGGCACTCAGTTGGCATGTAGGAGTTCTAGCAGGAGGAACACATTTCCAGCTCGCTTTCAACCTAATTAAAAGGCACTTTAGAATTTAATTAAAAGTAATTGGATTTTCACCAAGTTGACAATTTACTACAAAAAGGCAACTTAATTTCCTGGACTGGATTTTGAAAGTGTAGTTGAAGTGTAGTTGAAAGGTGTTAATTCCTTAGAAAAAAGTGTTAATTGCATGTTGTGTTTAATTAATGTTAATTTGTGGTTGAATTAGTTGACATTTGTAAGGTTTATTAGATTTAAATTGACCTTTGTGTCATTTCGTGGTGATAAGGAAAGGGACGCTGAGTGCCTTATTGTCCCTTGGAAATTCATAAAACAAGACAGCGGGAGAGACATTCCATTCCAGTGAATAATTCCAGGATTCCAGCACACCAAAAGGGAGGATTAATTCTGACTAATTGGACTGTCACGCCGTGTCATCTTCCCATCCAGCTGCTTAAGTACACCTTCAGTTAAGGTAATTAACTCATATTTCAATACCATTTCTGCTAAGGCAAGTCTGGAATTCCAGATATTCTATACTTTATGTGCTGGTCAGATTACATTGTGTAAACAATAAGGCATTAGGTGGTCATTACCCTGTTGAAACTTATGGTAATTAACCGGTTTTAAAGACTTGGACATAACCAGCTGCATAACTTAATGCACTTAGTATATAGCACCGTGGAGGAACAAGTATTGCATTTTATTAGCCTTCCGTACTCGGGTACTTCGAACCCAGGTAAATTAGCATTTCTACAAAAGGGATTGACCTTGTGTGACCCATTTGTTTGATCATTGTCCCATGACCTTTGACTTTTACAGTTCCAGTACTCAGTACTGGCCTTATGTCAAGTTTTCGAGTGTTTTGTGCTTGTCATGGCTCATGGCTTTGTCATGGTCATGGTATTTTACTCTACACCGGAAACTCCCCCTTGGTTTGTGTCCGTGCGTCCAAGACATTCATATCCTGGTAATCCTGGACAATCCTTCAAACGTCACGTCAAGTGTTGGCCAGTCAGTTTGAATCCATGATTTTATTCATGATTTTATGTAGATTTTTAGTAAATGGGATTTTTCCTTATTTCCGTCGGATTATTCTGGTTTACTGGAAATAAGGGAACTTCTTCCTCATAGCCTTTGGTTCATTTTGCATTTCTTTATCTTTCCTTTGGAGTTTATGTTTATAAAGATCCAGATCTAAAAATAAAGTTTAGGTACTGTACATATGATGAAATGGATTTATCAGGGAACAAGCACCACTTGAAACAAAAGTGTTTTTGAAGTAAATCTGAAATGTGACTCTACTGTTGATTTCCAGTGTTTACACACTTTTACGAGTGTGTGGATTTCCCTTATTCATGGCCATGAATCTTTATGTTTGTAGAGAAAGAATTAATTTCTGAAGCTCTCTGTGTGTATAGAATCTGAATCTGAAATGGTTAACCCGTTTTTATTTCTTTTCCAGAGGAAGTTGGTATAACTGCTGGATCAAGACATTCTGTGGAATGGGCAGGAGGATCCGGCCAATGTGCGGTTCTTATCATCACCCCGACCTCAGCAGTGGTCCAGCTGCTGATACTTCACCAAAACAAAGTGATAATTCAGCCTAAAACAACTTCCTAAGTGGCACAGTTTGAGGAGATCATGGCAGCTACGACAAATACCTGGTTGGCCACATTGTTCCTGAGGCTGGTGCTTCCTCTGGTACTAACGGCTGGTAAGTTTGCTGTCAAGTTAAATTTACTAGTGTATGGACGTTTAAAACCATTTGCTCTTAGTGTCACGACACGCGATCCACTATTTTTCCAGATCGTGTTGGACCTTTACTTCCGTCTAGAGCAACAGGGTTGAAAATTACACGTTGCTGCTGGAGTGAACACTCAGGCCACGACCCTTCTGAAATATTTATACTCCTAAGCTTTAGCTTTTTACATCCGCCAAAAGTCAAGGTGTGTCACACACATCAAAAGCGTAGGCGAAAGAAAGACATTATTTGTCATGATTCGCTGCCGATTGATCATCATCAATCAATCAGGGCAAATTAGGAGAAGAATAATTTCATGAATGGCAACCTTTCGGCCATTGTAAAGCACATGACGTTCAACCCCGATGAATTTTATTCCTTTAATATAAAAATTTAAGAGCACGCACTCCTCATTAGCCACCTCATTTCCTTTGAAATTGATCCAGAAGAAAAGCAATTCTTGAACTTTTTATGCTTCTGGAGAAAGTATAAAGGGCATTTGTCCATTCATATGGAAATCGATTCAGTTGCTCTTTACTGGAAATCCTCCACTCCCTCCCTCCTCTGTTGACGTTTCAGGGTTGAGCAGGAGATGATTTCCAGTAATTTTTCCAGTAAACCAGTGACACAGGGACAAACGACGTGTCAGGAAGGTGGAGAATAATGAACAGCGTAATTCGCGTGTTTGAAAAATAGAGTTATCATCATCCTCAGTTGGAGATAGGGAAGACAATTACATTAGAGCTCGAATTATATCAGGGAAGTGACGCTTTATCCAGGAGCTCCAGATTCTCATCCCCACCACCGTGACACAATGACCAAACCCACAAGCAAAGCTTCCATGCAGGAATAAATACACTGAATTTGGAGCATCCGATGCTGTCCACTGGGCTTTAGATTGATTTTTTTTTTGTCTTTTCCAGGTATTGTGTTCCGACCATCTGGAATTTCGTTTGTGTATCTTCTCCTTTTCTTTTACCTTCCATTTGTACCAGTACCAACAGCCCAAAGTCTGCGAGGTGAGGCATTAAAATGACATAGGATGAATACTGCTTTGAATGTTTACAATACACAGTGGGAAGAGTCGACTTGTGGTTTGGAGATTAATTGCTAATTTAATTAGCATATGTAGTAATGTAGAGAAACCTGATTCAAACCTCCGGAGTTTCATCTAACCGCACTGTCACTGCCCTTTTTATCATTCCAACGATGTCATAATTCTACTACAATGCTAATTCCCCTTTCGTTTTTCAGGTCACACGGGAAGGTTTCTACGGTTTTCACTCCTCATCTCGTTCCTAACAGTCATTTCCCAAATTATTTTTCAAATTCTACTTTTCTCATTACCACCTTCCTACGCTGAATTTTTAATAACATGTAAGATACATTATTTATGGATTCTGTGAATGTAATTTCATTTTCCTAGGCGAGCTAACTGAGAAGCTTCTTCGTCACTTTGGCCTGGTTCGTCTCAACGCCCTGAACTGGATTCAATTAATCCGATGGGTGGGTCCAGATGTTGTCACATTGGCCGGCACTCTAGTCACTTATCTTGTCATCACAAACATTCTCGGGGAAGCACCGCCATGTCCCCCTACGGCGAGTCAAGGCTCAAACCCCACCACTCCAGCATCCAAGCACAAACAGAGACTGGGAAGAGGGTCAAGGATTTTAGCATCAGTTGGACCTTACGCAGTCCTCGCTTGTCTCTGCATCAGCTCATCCCTTGAGCCTTCCATTCCAAGCGCAGTCTACTACGTCGTCTTTCTTGCTGGAGCAACATGGTGGGCCATGTGTCAAAATATCAAGAATCGTTTCTTTGCTGTGGTATTTGCTGTCCTCGCACTTTTCGTTATGGTCCATATGACGGCACTTTATTTCTACCAATTACAATGGGCTCAAGAATTTCTAGCACCGGATACACTCCAGGCGAGGTAAGCTAAAAATATTGCATTTTATTTATACTGACTTGACATGATTTGATTTTGTTGTTTTAGACTCCTAGGGCTCGTCCCCCTTTTGTTGACTCACTGTTCCGGTGACCCACGTGATTCTGTTTTTAACCCAGCGTTGACCTGGGCCTCATTTGTAAGTCCCTTGTGTCTCATGGCTCTCTTCCATCTTCTCATCTACGAAATCAAGACGCTTCTCAGGCCAAAGGTAAAAACAAAGTTTTTAAATGTAAAATTGATTTCAATTTCTAATGGAGAGGACCACTGCTTTTTGTGGTGTTTTATACTAATCACGCTGATTGTCTTAGAAGGAACAATTGGTGGTGGTTACATTTGTTTTCAGGGTAGCTTTGATTTTGAATCATCCATCTTTTTATGAAGGGACTACTGCAGATTTTTTTTTCTTAGAGGGTTTAGTCACCGTATTTGACCTTTTCCGTTTCGGCGTTTACTCATCATGCTCGTGAAACTCTTTGGAAATACTAATGACCTTTTGCTATCTTATACTGGGAAAAGAGTCATCATGGCCTCATTTGAGGATTCGTAAAGCGGACAGCGCCCTAATTAGCGTCACGACTTTTGAAGTCAAACCAAACTGTTGCGTTACGGGACTTAATTAAAAGCCTGCTCGTAAAGCTCCAGGGAAATGGTGGCGAAATCCTTCCTAATTCTAATAATAATTTTTGTATTAATTATTGGGAAACTTTTCTCTCTCTCTGAATTTCCTGCTGCGTCCAGGATGAGTCTTCGACCTACAGTACATTGGCGGATCGTCGTGTCTCGGGGAGTGGTGGATTTGGTGATCGACAACATCGACTCTCCCGACGGCCGACGGTCCGATGGCAAGGGTCGGGCCAAGGCCAAGCAAAACCGCCACGACGCGTAAACTAATTTCGACCCCATGATCCACTGCACATGAGCATAAAATTGCGGAATTTAGCTTCCTTCTTGCTCGCTATCTCATTTCATTTTTCATTTAAAAGCATGTTTATTCGTTTCGTTTTTGGCTATTAGGTTTTGATGGGAGTGGAATCTGTTGTGGGTTCAGTTTCTAGCTTAGCTGCGGCCTCAATTAAATTGATTCAAGGAAGACGGACCAGTCGCCACCAGAATGAGACAACGCCTGTAATTACGTTAATAACTTTTTATCATTTAAACTTGTTGTGATTGAGGCTCTTCTTTCTTTGTGGGGGTTTTCTGCCTTTCGCTGTCGCTGATTCATCGCGCCTCGCTGTAGCTCTTTTGCTACTTACTCGTTTTACAGCATAGCACTGGAAATGTCAACGGCCTGGGCTTGGACTTTTGTCACCTGATCTAGTCTGATAGATTTTATGACGATGATATCATTTCTCCATTTCCGTATTTGGTTACCATTGTGCTCTCCTTCTGTGACCGACTGGAGTCGGGTGGGGCCATTCGAATATATGGTGGACATGTCCAAATCCATGTTATGAAGTTTGTTAACTAATTTTTGTATAAAATGCCGTGTTTGAATTTCCAACTTTTTCGTGTGACTTTATGTGATGATTTTTGTTGATTTGGAGAATTTAATTTAAGTTATTGGGGAATCGCTTCTGGTCATGGCCGTTCCAATTGCCTGCTTCATGTGAAAGTTTTATTGTTTGGGAAAGCTTTGAATGTCACACCGTTCCTTTTAATTTGTTTTGCTTTTTATAAGATTTCATAATTGGGTTTCAGTTGATGACATTTGCTCCTCCGAGACGTCGATATAGCTCAGCGGGTCGAAATTTTTCGATAGATGATACTACCGGACTCCAGGAAACGTCGATGGTCGGCGGTGGCGATGGTCACCCACCGCCATTAATCCGAGGAATTTCAATCATGTCCAAGGACTCGGGCAGAGTAGCCTCGAGCCTGTCACCAAGTGAGCTTATTCAATTGACAATTGAATTAAAACTTAATTCTGGTTCTGTTCAGATGAGATGGGAGAGCCAGAGTACGATGGCTACGGACTCCTGCTTGCTGGACTATTCACACTTTTTGAATTGTTTGCCAAATCATCTTATGTAGCGACCAACATTATCATGATGGTAATTAAAGATGCTCTAATTTATACATGCTGTTCAGTGCTTCGTTTCTGTTTGCAGGCGTGGAGCATTACATACCATAGTTGGCTGACATTTGTACTTTTACTTTGGGCATGTGTACTGTGGATGTTTCCGAATCAACGAAGGGCAATGCTCGTATCTTCCCCTGGCCTTGTTATCTACGCCGAAATCCTGCTCCTGGCTCAGTACGTTTTCAGTCTTAATCTCACAGACGACGAATTACCGGACATCGTAGATGGAATCAATTTGGATGAAATTGGACTAGCAAAGTCACGGACACTCGCATGTCTCCCGATTCTTGTCAAGGTGAGGAGGGAATTTGTACACGAAGAGTGAGGGTAATCACGTATTTTTTTCAGTCGCTGTATACCGGAATGTTTTGGATTACGTTGAGACAATTTGTGATGGAACTGAGAGAAAAGAAGGCCTTACTTGAACACGCAGCACAAGAGCCCTTTAGAATCACCGTTAGCACCGCTGGTGGAAGTACGGCGCCAGTCTCTGGTAATTTCAACTCCATTGAAATCCTGTTGAAATTGAAATCAGAGAAATGTTTCCTTGTTAGAATTGAGGTCAGGACGAAGTGGGCCAACGAGACCGACGTATATGATGAAGCTAGGGACATTTATCCAAGACATAATGACAAAGTTCTGGATTTGGGTTGTGGCCATTATGCTCTTTGTGATTGGTCTCGGAGGTGACAAGGTCGTTTTATATCGAATCGTCTACATGGCGCTATTTCTCATTTTCATCCTCACATTCCAAGTAAAGGCTGAAAACGTACAAGTGGCTGACTGGAATTTTATGATTATTCTATTTATTTCAGCTTTCTTATGGCTTCTGGAGGAAAATGATGTATGGCTTTTGGCTCACTGTGATTGTCTACTCTATGTTTGTCCTAGTCATGATCTACACTTACCAGTTCAAGAATATTCCTCAGTATCTATCCAATTACACAGGGATTCCGAAGCAATTGTAATACCGTTTAATCGTTTAACCTTAAACAGGCTAATGCTGAAATATTTCTAATTAGACAAACTGATATTGGACTCGAGACGTATGATACGGGCTCACTCTTTGTACGGCTGCTCACCCCGACTTTCTTTGTCGTCATTACGGTCGTCCAGCTCCATTATTTTCACAAGGACTTTCTCAACCTGTCGGAGATGTCAAAGCCGTGAGCTAATCATCCTTAATTGTAAACCTTTAAGAGTTGGAAAGTATTTTTCTTTTTTCCAGGCACGATCGTCGTAAATCCGTTACCCCTACGGTTTCTGAAGACAAGGAGCCGCCTGCTCTCATAGACGAATTAACATTGACAAATTTATTCAATAACTTGACTTACTACGGGACTCGTATCTTTGAAAAGTCACTCAAGATCTATGCTGTGATCTCGGAAATTGGCTGGAGATTTTTGGAAATTCATATCATGAAGATTGTTTTATTTTCTGCTTTTATGCTCAGCGTCTACGATGTAAGAGATTTGATTCTTACGTTTTACATGTTTCACGCTTCTTTATTTTAGAGCTGCGCAATTCATTTCGTCCTGTTCGTTGCTGTGATCTGTGCCATGGCTGTTACTTCCATAAGTGTTCAGCGTCTCATTACGCACATTTGTTCCATTTACATCTCAGCACTTCTCCTTGCCAAAATGATTTACCAAATTGACTACATTAACCACGAGCAATGGTCTGCAAACTGCACCATTGGCAAAATGAATGTAACTCGGAATGACGCCGAGTGGATTGGACTCAGGAAAACTACTCAGTTGGCTTCTCTTCTCAAAGGATATATTGGTAACCATTTATTAAATATTTATAAATAAAAAAATGAATTTAATTGATATCAATGTTTCTAGGGATGATTCTGGTATTGACGATTCAGGCAGTTGTCCACATTCGCCAGCGATACCAGCGATACATGACGAGAATGTTNTTCAGGCAGTTGTCCACATTCGCCAGCGATACCAGCGATACATGACGAGAATGTTGGAGCCAGTTGTGGGGATTCTGTTTCCACAAATTACGAGATACGACGCTGACAAAAGTATTCTCGACTGCGCCAAGTTCTTACTCAATTACGGCTTCTACAAGTTCGGAGTAGAGGTTAGCGTCAAAGTCCCAATTTACTCTACGACGGAAACTTTGAAAAAAACTTCTTCTTTTTAGATTACGTTAGTGACAATGGTGGTTGTAATTGGGACACGATTGGATGCCTTCTCAGTCCTGTACTCATTCTGGCTTATTCCAATGTTCCTAATGAGTCGTGCCAGACTAGGTCGAATTTGGCTTCCATTCATTGGTTTTGTGGCAGTGCTACTTCCAATTCAGTACATGTCTTGTGTCGGTCTTCCACCATTCCTTTGTCCAGGTAAAAGTTTATTTTATTTCAATGGTATTCAAATGTTAGGGGCATTTGAATATAATAATTTTATTTTAATAGAATATCCTTGGGAGTATTGGCCGTACTTTAACGTCGAAGAGTTGAAGGAATGGCTCTTCTTACCGGACATTATCATCCCACCTAAAGCAACGAGACTCATTCGTAAGGGTTTTGAAACTCAGTTTATAAGATTATGTATATTTATACAAATCTTTTAGCGGATTTCTTTCTGCTTCTGTTTGCGTGTCAGCAACAAGCTGTATTTTGGATTGAAAAGAATATTCGTCAAGATGATTTCCCAGGCGGAAGTAACGAGGAGTTGACTGAAATGTATATTCCACCAGGCGAGAATCCAACGCCAGACTTCCTCATGACCACAAAGTAAAGATTTATTCATTTACTTATTAGGAAAAAGTATATAAAATGATTTTGTTTTACAGGACTTGGTTAGACGTCATCAAGAAATGTGTCCTACTCTCATTTTACTGGATCACGCTTGCCATTATTTTTCTGACTGGGACAAACCGTGTGAATCTCTTTGCCCTTGGGTACCTAGTCGGCTCATTCATTTTCCTATGGGAAGGAAACGAATTCTACCTACGTTCCAAACGTCAAATAATCTCAAGGTTGGATTTTAATATTTTGGTAATAATTAACTGTACATTAAATAACAATATTTTTCTTCAGATGGAACTATTTAGTGGGGTTCAACGTCTTTGTCGTTTTCTCCAAATCAATTCTCCAGTTGATAGGGTGCGTCTTCTATTCCTCGATGCCATGCTGGGTGGTCCAACTTTTTGGGATCGCTTGTCTAAAATTCGCAGAGGCTGTTTCAGGAACTATGGTTCAGGGCAAGTGCTATTCAGATGACAAAAATTAACTTAAAACTTAACTGAAATGTTTTTTTTAAATGTTTTGAATGCTAATTCAGGTTCTTCGAGTGACACCTGCACTGCACCCCAAGGGGAAGCTGGGCTCATGTGGGATGGAATCACATTTGCATTTCTCCTCTTCCAACGCAAGATTTTCAATAGCTACTACTTCTTCCACATTAGGTCTGAAACTGAGGCACAGGCGCAGCTAGCATCCAGGTGAGACCCCACACGCATGTACAATCAGATTCTAATTGTCTTGTATAAATCCAGAGGAGCTGAACTTATTGGTGGACTAATGCAGAAACAAATTAAGCAACAGGAAGAGCAGGAGAAGGATGTGCTTGAGAAAATAAAGATGAAGATGGACCGAATCAAAGCCACGCATCAAAAGGGACGCCCAAGGGAGGTGCTTAGAAATCACTTTGATGGTGAGTGCTATGCTGAACTGAAGCCTGAAATTCATGGTCAATGGTGGTGGTGATGCTAACTATTTTTGATTGTTGTGGCAATGGAACTTAAAACCAGATTGCAAAAAGATTAAGCGTAAAGGTAACTTTGGTGGTTATTACTTAAAACTTTCTATCACAACAGTGGAGATAATGCCAGAATTCCGTTTTCACTCCTGCCTTGATGAACTGAAGGGTCACTGAAACTCTTTTACAAGTGTTGACCCCAGGAGAATGTAATCTCAGAGTGCGCATGAGGGCGTCTTGGCTTGGGAATGTTTCATTGGTTGATTGGTAATAACCGGGATGCACGCGATTGGCTGTTGTTGGATGTATAACTTATGACCTTAAACTAACCCTGTTTAGCTTCCTCTATGGTCTCCTCTGTCTCAATGGATGAAGCACCAATTATCGAGCCAGATCCACCACCGTCACCTCGTGCGCCCCTCGCCGTGCCCATTTCGACCGTAATTACTTCCGGAAGTGGACCAACTCCAACTCCGTCTTCGGCTGGGATGACGATATCTGTTGACGGTTTTTTTGAGCCACCTTACGGTCGTCCCCATGACCAAAGGTACTCTTTGCTCCAACCGCCGCCCCTTCCACTGTCTCCTTCCGACGAATCCTTCCCCGTCTTTAGTCCTCCTCCCTACGACAATATGACAATGGGCCGAGGGCGCATGACAACTGCCGGGGTTCAAACGTCACCTCCGCAGAATCGTTACTACAACACGAATCTCAACTCACCAGCTTTATCTCACCATACATGTACAACTACGAACAACTTGCATTGTTTTAAGATTTGTTCAACCTCTGCCAGTTTCGGTTTCAGAGGGCCTTGCATTTTATTCGAATGCGACAGAACTTAGCTTGTATATTTTAATTACCAATTCTGCTAATGCGGCTGAAGAATTTTATTTAATTTGAGCGTTTGGTTGCATTGTAGGGAACGTTTAATTTCTAGACGGCGTTTTTTCATTACTATGCAAGGCTAAGCTAATTTCGAAGTTTCTGATTTCTGTCCTGAATTTACAGCTATCCGCTCTGGAGATTACTACATGTTTGATGAGTACGACGACGAGGATTTGGAAATGATTGACAGCATCACCGAAGAGGATGATGAGGACTCAGATCGAGATTTTGGGAAACCCTCTGGCGTCACCATCAGTGAAGTATGGCAATATTATAAATATAATAACGAATATTCTAAAAAATTATAATAATTTTGTCCTCTTTAGTTGATGGCTTCAGCATTGAAAACAGGAGATGTAGAATCCGCTACAGAAATGGCCCGATTGGCCCGTCGTGGAAGTGAAATACGTGGAGATGGCAGTCTCACAGAAAGCTTCACAGGCACTTCCTCAGCGGTGCCTGGCCCACGAAGGAGGAGTCGACGTCGTCTCTCGAGGAAGAGCTACTCACAACGAAGCGATAGACAGCGAGCCTTTGCTGGAGGAGAACGAAGAACAGGAGAGCCTGAATTTGTCGCTCCATTGGCCTTGAGTGACGAAGAAGCAAGTGGGGAGCAAGCAGGTGGGAGTGGAACAGGGGCTCCGGGAGGTGGTGACTTTCCAGAAGAACAAGGATTGGTTGCTATTGGTGCAGAGCCACCTCCACCGCCACCACCAAAACCAACATTCATGCGCAGACTCATTGCTTACGTCCGATTTGGTTGGGCATTCCTGGAGAGTATGATGATCAGTTTGACCGGATACTTGAACAAGTTCTCTCGTGACTACCGTCATGTCTCACGTTGTCTCGCTGAGGAAAAGCAGCAGCTAAAGGTTTACACTCAAAAATTATAAACAAAAAGCAAAATTCATCCCAAAAATGTTTTTTTTTTCAGGAAAAGGAACTGACTCATCCTCCAATTTTTGCAGTTCATACTGGTCACTCTGCGGATCGACTTGAATCTAGTTTAAAAAGTCCTGGATCTGTTGAATTTGGTGAAGACGCTGTCACTCATCATACTGGGATTGACTTTACGAAGCAGTTGAGCACTGAGGAATCAGATCTCGGGGGATCAGGGTGATGCTGGGAGCAAAGATGATCTGCAAACGGTCGTGGAGAAACCATCGCCGATTCGGGAGAGAGACGTTGATGAAAAGTTATCCAGCGAGTATGTGTAATGGTTTTTGTTTTTATTATTCACCAAAAACACCGTTTTTACCAAACCCTAATTTTGCAGAAGTCTGGAAGAAGTAAGTACATCTGCGGCTAGTGAAACAGTTTATCCACCCATTGTTCATCTCGTGGTAGCCATTTGGTACGTGATCATTTCCCACTCTGACCTTGTCTGCTACCTTGTTGTCTTCCTCAACCAAATGAAATCGGCAAGTATTCTGTCACTTCCCGCTGCCACTTATGGTACTTCTTTGGGGATCTTTGTCCGTCCCACGACCCACAAAAACATTCTGGGTCACAATCATTGCTTACACAGAGGTAAACAAATATTTCTTTTTTGTGGAATAAAATAACTATTTAATTTTAAATTATTTTAAATTTTATAGGCAATTGTCGTGATCAAGTACTTATTCCAGTTTGACTTTTTCCCTTGGAATGACATGAATTTACCACAAAAGAAGGATCCGTTCACTCCCCAGAAGATTTTGGGTATTGAGAAGCACGGGAAATATGCAGTGTACGATGTCACACTTCTGATGGTCGTGTTCTTTCATCGGTAATAATGAACTGAGTCCTTTATGAGCTTTATGGGCTAACAATATTTGGTTTAGGTTCATGTTGAAGTCTCTTGGTTTATGGAAGAACAAGTCGACTTCAGACCATGAAACAAGTATCGTCCTAAGTGAGGAACAAATGCCAATGACAATGGTTTCACACAAGTCAAATGGGGCACATAATGACGAATTCCATGACGCCTTGATGGAACCTATGGATGGAGCAAGTGGCGACCAGGAAGGTAGTTCGGTCACAGCAAGTGGAGAGGAAGGGTGCGTGCCACCATGGGACGATTGGCAATTTCAACAGTCACTGGCTTATGGGCCTACAATTTTCAAGCTATGGTAAGAAATAATATTAAATTCGAATGGAGGTTTTAAATTACTGACTTTTTCTCCAGCGTGATCCAGTACTTGTCCTCAATCAGACTCTTTTTCAATCAAATCCTCAACCTCGAGTACAAAGTGAAGGTGGACGTTTACTCTTACATGTTCATGTGCGACTTTTTCAATTTTCTAGTCCTCATTTTTGGCTTCTCGTCATTTGGGGTAAGGCTGAATTTTTTGTTTACTACAAAAGATTTACTACAAAGTCTAATTCAAAATATTGTGAACTGCAGTCACAGCAAATACGATGTGACTTCTTACTTGGAAGAGAACAAAGTGCCAGTCCCATTTTTAGTAATGGTGATCCTCCAGTTTGCTCTTATAGTCATAGATCGAGCACTTTATCTCAGGAAATATATCATGGGGAAATTCTTTTACCAAATGTTTCTCGTTACATTTGTCCACATTTCGATGTTCTTTATCCTACCCGCCGTTACGGAAAGGTTTGGAAAAGTTTTATCCATATTTTGTACATCCTAAGTTTTTGTTTCTTATTAGGGAATTCAATGCCAAAATCCCACCGCAGATGTGGTACATGGTCAAGTGTATTTACCTCCTGTTCTCTGCCTATCAAATCCGCTCTGGCTATCCAACTAGGATTCTTGGAAACTTTTTATGCAAAAAGTACAACTATGTCAACATGTTCCTGTTCAAGGGCTTCATGGCAGTTCCATTCTTGTTTGAATTGAGAGCTTTGATGGATTGGATATGGACAGATACAAGCATGACGCTATCAGATTGGCTCAAACTTGAAGACATCTTTGCTCACGTCTTCCAACTCAAGGTAATTTTATTTTATAATTATTTTATTTTTTAACATTTAAATATCCAAATATTGAAAATATTCTTAGTGTCAACGACGGGTGGAGAAAGAGTATCCACAAGGACGGGGAATGCCAAAGACTCGCTGGAGCAAATACGCAATTGGAGGGAGTTCACTGTTTATCATCATTGCCATCATTTGGTTCCCGTTGGTACTCTTTGCACTGGGAAACACAGTGGGGCTACCGAATCGACCGAAAGAAATGTCCATAGAACTATCCATCGGGAGCTATCAACCCATTTTCACAATGTCCGCACAGAATAACTCACTCAAAAAGTAATGCTCTTAATCTTATAGTTTCAAGCGTAGCCAAGCGAAGCCAGCTACACTTGCTTACCACTCATCTACGCTAGGAATTCAACTACTTTTCTTTTTTCTTAGCTTTACACTCCGTGACTATGACGCTCTAAACTACATTTTCCGCGGTGAAAAAGGACCTTTGTACTTTATCAGTGGATACGAATATGAGGACATGGTGGTGGCTCAATTCGATGGAAATTCTGACGCCGTGTGGGGCATATCTCCTCCATCCAAGGACAAATTACTCACCGAACTCAAATCAAGTGGGTACCATTTGGATCGTCTTGGATTAATATCCTTGAGTATTTTCTTCATCTTTTGACTCCTAAACTTTCCTAGATTCTTCTGTCAGCATTCGTTTTTCTTGGAAAATTCAAAGAGAGACTCCGAACCCTTCACTGGGGAATCTTGTCAAGGACAAGAAGGAGATTTATTTAGAGCCAGGTGGGAAGACTCGAGAGCAGTTGGTGAATATGATCAGTGGCACGGCAGGAAATGGGACAGAGGTTACAATTGACAAAATATTTCCGAAATTCCTCAAGATTTCAAATCTTGGCAAGGCAGCTATTGCTGAGCAATTCAACGAAGGTATGACCCAAAATTATTCCAGAGTTTCAATTTCAAAGCTTGCGTTTGTTTTAAAGGTGGAAATCCAGGCTTCGTGTTGCGTAGTTTGAAGCTCAAGCTAATGGGAGAAGGTAGTTCCAACGAACGATGGTGGGACGTGGAAGAAGTTTGTTCACCAGATAATGACGATGAAAAGGAGCCTTTACCATATGACGACCATTGCAAACAAGACCATTTGAATATGTTCACATTCAATGAAAAGTCATTCCCCCCCACTCTCAGTCTCATTTCCGGGGGAGGGTAAGTATTCAATTCTTATAAATCTTCATTTTTCTAGAATTCCCAATATTTTCTAGAATCCTTGGGCTTTATACCACACTGGTGCTCGTGGCGAGTAAATTTGTGCGAAGTTTCTTTGCTGGAATCTCCTTCCTCATTATGTTTGATGATATGCCTAACGTCGACAGACTATTTCAGGTAAAATCCAAATCACTGAATCAAATTCAACACTGAATTATTCCATGGAATCATGATTTGTAATTAATTTCAGCTTTGTCTTGACATCTACTTGGTGCGGGAGAGTAACGAACTGGCCCTAGAGGAAGATCTTTTTGCAAAAATGATATTCCTATATAGATCCCCAGAAACGTTAATCAAATGGACTCGGCCAAAGACAATGCCACCAGATCCCCCTGCTATTGAAGGGCCGGTCCAACCTTTGCCTATCCGGCATTAAATTCCAATTCCACATCAGTCCTCAATTTGACGGTAAACTATTTATTAAAATGAATTTTTATTAGAATATTAAGCTATTATGGCTAAAATGTGCTATTAGGTAGTTAATAAAAAGAAAGGCGTTTCTGACAAGCTCATTTGAGCTAAACTACGTATTGCGGTCGATTAGAATCATAAACAATTCCTGTGTGAGAGACTGAGAACCTTGGGCGTGTGAGCATGGATCTGTTCAGTTGTGGAATGGTGGGTTTCCCTGCAAGTCCCATGCACAGTTCCAGTTCTTCTTTTAGAAGCTGGAGGACTTTCGTCACGCCTTGTTCGCCACCAACGGCTAAGCCGTAAATAGGTGCGCGTCCGGCAAAGACCTGGCAAGAAAAGTTATTAGACTACGCAATGCGTGGGTGGTTGTGATTCTTAGTATACCATGTTTGCTCCCAGAGCCAGTGCTTTCATAATGTCTGTTCCTCGATTGACTCCGCCGTCAATGTAAACTTCACATCTTTTAGCAACGACTTCTACGATTCCAGGCAAGGCGTCAATCTACGGAAGCAAATAATTAAGCAACAATTTTCATATAAAAGAAAGCTATGCTGAGCATACGGTTGGTAGCACAGTGTCCAATTGCCTTCCTCCATGATTAGAAATCCAAACTGCATTTGCGCCCACTTCAACTGCTAATTTAGCATCCTCAGGTGTCATAACGCCCTTAAGCACAAGAGGCAACGACGTGATTCTGCAATCAATTGATCAATTGATTGATTAATTGTTTCAACATAAATTGCAGATTGTGACATAACTTGATTATTAAAATGATTAAATTCTCACCCTTTAATCCACTTGATATCATCCCATGTGGCTGAGCTCTTGACTCCTTCAGAGAAAGCGACCATTTTGGAGTATGTCAAATCCGTGGAGTCTGGATCGATATTCGGGAGACTTAGGTGTGAGGGGAATTCAAATGGATTCCTGAGGCAGGCCCTTCGTTTCCCGTAGTATGGGCCGTCAATGGTAACGACAATGGCTTCCATACCAGCTTTCTCTGCTCTTCTGATGATCCCCTCAGTCGTAGAACGACTGTTCATTATGTAAATCTGAGCCCAACGGCGACTGTTTGGGCCAACCACAGAGGCTACTTCTTCGTAGCTACTTGTCGCCAGAAGGCTCTGGCAGTAGATCGTTCCATGTCTTGCAGCAGCTGAAATTGGATTGCCGTTAGATTGAACCTTTTGCGCATGTGCGTTTGTGTATTGCGTAGAGGCATTAAGCTTACCTTTAGCTGTCGCCAGTTCACCCTTTGGATGTGCCACTCGTTGGAAAGCAGTTGGTGAAATCCCAATTGGAATTGAAACAGGCTTCCCCAGGACCATGGTCTGAGTCGAAATGTCTGACACGTCGACAAGATATCTTGGCAAAATCTTCCATCTGCGCAGACGCAAAACTGTTAAATCCCGTTTTAGATGTTTTCGATTCGAATTTACCTGAGATATGCTGATGAATTTTCCTTCATAGTGACTTCATCATCAGCCCCACCTCGGTAGTATTCTCCAGTGTCTTCGCCTAGCTTCTTTAGCGCTGCTTTCTCAAAGTCAGCGACACAAACTAGCCCCTCCAGATTCTCCTCTACTTCGTAGCCGTCAATGATTTTCATTCTGAATGCTTTGGTGGAACTGCCACTGAAAATTATGCGATGAAAGTTTATATAGGCGAATTCAGGAATATTAAAATGACGCAAAGGTGCGAAATTAAATGCACCGACATGTGTCCATTGGTTTAGCAACAGGGTAATTTCAGTCCCGTTTCAGCTGGCTGAAACGTGCTAAAATATTATGAACTTATGCGAGTTTAGGACATTCCTGGATTTTTGCATCATAACACCATCCACCTGCGTCACCCTTGAACTCAAACTCACCTGGAATTAAATACTTTGATGATGATGACGTTGGAAGTATCAAGTTAGCTTGAGCTCGTGCTGAGTTCCGATGATCTGTGATGGCGTTATGCGTTCCCTTTTATGTCGATCTTTAATCTGTAACTAGGGAGTGACTCAAAAGGTTAGAGTGGATGATGTCAACCTGTATTTTGTACACTTTGTACAGCGATGACTTTTTGTCCAGAAAACGCTTTGTATGTATTACGACAAGGTTAAAAAGCACTTGTGAGCCACGGGGGGAACTGAACGGACTGCCAATCAATTGATGAACTAGTGGAGTCAGCAAAGCTCTTATAGGAAGCATGATCTAATTTTATTTCACGTTTTGAGGTGACATCAGAAATAATTGAGATAACGGCGCAGATAACATATAATGAATACATAATGAACATATAATTTCAAGAGCATCGAAAATCCCGTCCTTTTTACGTAAAAATATACTAAGCCTGACGTAATTCGTAGATATCTTTCACCACACTGTCGAGCAGGTCAGCCATATTGATCTTATTTCTGAAGGAAGTACTCAGAGCCATCCCGAATTTAAAAGTTCCAGCATACTTCATGAAGAAGAAGAAAATTCCTGTAAAAAGAACGGCGACATTAGTCATATGGCGGCATTTTACATTTACGACATTGAACTGGTTACAAACCTTGGTCTCCGGGAAGTGGTCCACTGATAAATGAAAGGTCAGTGACATTTGAATCTTGGAATTTGATTGGTTCGTCAATTGCAATACTAATTAGCATCCCAGTTGGAAGGTCAACTTTGTAGAGCAGTTTGGTCAATGATGTCGGCAGTGGTCCAAGCAAAAGGGGTACAATGGACGCAAATATTTTTGAAAATCCAGCATCCCTTTGCCTCCTGACGTCACCTTCAATCAACTTCAATCTCTGTAGTGTTGTCTTCCCATTCACTGGAATCCGTAGGAATATGAATGATTGATGATTCGTAGTTTGCCTCGAATGTCCAGGATGAGAGTAAGGAAGCATCAAATGAACCAATGGAGGAGATGGTTTCTGCTCCTGAGCACAAATCCGCTCGATACAGTTTCCAGCCAATGTGCCCATTACCGCAGTAGTTGAAACATTAAACCTTTCCTGGATTGTTGAAATAGTTGCAAATGGTAAAGAAGCTGAGTCAGAGTTTGTCTGTAACTGTGAAATGTAGTCAATGTCTCGTTCTTTGCTCATGCGCAATGCAGAACGACGGAGGTAGTTTTCATCCTTCAGGGAAATCAAATCACTCAAGAAATCATAAACGGTATCAAAGTATGACAACAGAGAGAAATCACTTTTTGGGATTTTGACTGTGATGTCGTTCACAGGTTGCTTGAGACTTGAGTCACCACCGACAAGAGCACTTAGCAGACATTGTGCTCCAAAAGCATCAGAGAGGGAGTGATGAATGTTAAATACCCAAGCACTCGTCAGTTCAGCCTGCGCATGTGCCTGGTATTCTTCTATTAGCACCCCGCACCATGGACTCTTCTCTTCGATCCAGGCCCTTCTGTTGATTTTATTGGCCAGAGCAATCAAATCTTGCTGACCAATCACCTTACTGTTGTGCTTCATAAGATGATCCTCAATGACCCAATCAGCGTCCCATTTCCAGAAGCTGTAACCCATCCATTGTTCAAAATGTTGCCGGAGCCGTGGATGTTTTGGAATCACGTTGACAATAAAGTCACAGCAGAGTGAAGAATTAGAAACTTTCTTGTCAAAGACAGCGATAATTGTGATGTTAGTGTTTGGTGATTGGTACAGTGGGTCCGATGTCCAGACTGAACTTCGGATCGAGACCAAGCCAATCAAATCAAGGCGTAGGAGTTTAGCAAGAACATTCACGAGTTGTCTTATAATATGGAACGGTCCAATTACGACTAAGAATATGAGTGAAAATAGTATCAGGATTATAGTTACAAGTAGGAATTTGAAAATTGCAAAAACCATATTTGTAACTCTGCTTCTAATTAACCAGACCGATGGAGATAAACTAAAACTTGTTACAGTAGGATGTCAATGAAAGCTTGAACAGGGAAGAAATGGCTAAGGATGGGAAATCCCATTTCCATGGAACTCACATGAAACCAGTTTTTGCAGGTAAGCAAGGTTCTTATGAATGGATCAAACTGTTACTGGGAAGTATTCCAAGGAATTGGTCATTTGTCCAGGCTCTTTTTTTTTTTTTACATTTTTATTGCAACACAATTTTTTCTACTTTAGCATCCTAATTTATGTTTCAAACTTAAGCGTCTAGAACACTTTTTCTAAAATTAAAATACCCTTAATTGAACAAGAGAATATTCTTGTAAACATGCGGAGGCATTCCGATTTCCTGTAGAATCCAAAGGAACCTGCTTCAATTTGCAAAGGCTTTAATGACCTGACATATCGAGCTAACAGGCTTTTGTCTACTCTACTAACTCTAGCGTGCTTGACCTCTACTTTCAACTGTTGTATCAAACGACTTGAACTATAGTTGAAATCCCCAAACGTATGGTAGCATATGCCCACTGTGCCTATTGAGATTGACACAATTGAAGCTGTGGCGACCATCGACGGAAAGTCGAGATAGTCGTGGTATCCAATATAAAGACTGAAACCAACGACGCAAATTGCTGTTGAGCCATTTGTCAAAAGGACAAGGATGTTTCTTGTGATTTCGTTAAACAGAATGACATTGACCTGGAGACATCTGTAGGAATGAATGCACGATACTAAGGTCCATAGTGGGTGGAATGGTCGCTGTATACTTGATTTTAACGTTTGCAGAATGTACAGCCCTCGGGATAAGAAAATGAGCAGGAATATACCTCCAAAGGTCACAATAGGACACCAACATGGAAATGATACGACGAATTGAAATGCAAATTGACACATGACTAGTGCGTTTTCCGTTAGTCTTTTGCTGAACGGAGACCATTCTAGTGGAAAATCAATCAACGGTGTAACCATCACGGTGAACTGTGTAGGGTAAGTGACCGCAAGCGCCGCTACGCCAAGACTAGAGCTAAGAGCGATGAAGCCATGCATGTAGATCGAGCCTTTTACTACTTTCTGCCAATTACAGGCTACAGCATTATTAATCAACCGCTCTACAATAAGTAAAACAGATTTAGTTTTAGTTAGCTTCAATTGTACGGCTTACCCCAAGGTTGAATTGAATAGGCTATAATAGCGTTAAAGTTGGACATGATTTCCCTTGGTTTCCGAACAAGGCTTAAATGGTAAATATAGTAATTTAAAATTGATATGCAGAAAATTGCTTCCAAAATGAAAATAAAAAGACTTTCTCGTTTTGATATTATAAAGTTACCAAAAATGTAAATAATAAAAATGGTTAATCCAACTTGAGCCATTTGCCACTGCAGTGACCAGAAATAAACCATTTGTCGACGACCTAGATCCCACTTGTAAGGCAATTGTCCTAACGCGTGTGAAATTGAAAATACAAATCCAATAAGTTTATTCAAACTTTCGTCCATTTTGATTGAGCACTTGGGTACTTGATTTGGGTACATGATTCACAGCTACTCTTTCGACCACCAGCCAACCAATAAGGCCCAGGCAATTGCACTTTAGCTTAAACCTGCTACGGAATTGAAAGTTAATATGTTTTTAGAATGTATTCGTAACCATTTCCACTTGTGAAACCCTCCCATTACTTTGGACAAGTGAAGCATCCAGTATTTAAAGGAATATATTCTCCATTAATGCACTTAAAGGAATCAATATCAATGAAAGAATAAACCTAATAACCTTATCCAAATAGCCAGAATTACAGTAAATAGTTCAGCCGTTTTAGGTTTTTTTCAAAAGCTTTAAGTCCATAAGTATAATCTAGAATGTATTTTTGACAACCATGATCCCTTTGACAGCGTAGTAGAGAAGTCGGATGATAACGCGACCACTATTAGCCTTCTTATAGTAGCCATAGTCCCTTAAACTCAATCCGTAATGGCAAAAAAGATTGGGCATACTTTCCAAACAAAGCCTTTTCGTCCTTCCCAATGTCAGCAATTTTGATTTTCCGTCTGAGCTTTGAAATAAATTTAATTGAAGTGTAGTTTAAGTCTCCTAGTTCATAATAGGAGAGGAAGATTGAAATTATGAGTACGCTCATGACAAGGAATGTCGCAACAAAGGTCTCTGGATCTAGTTGACGATGATATCCAATGTACAGGATGAGATTAGCTACGCATAAGCAGATGGCAGAATTTGTAGTTGTGACCAACACATAGTCTCGTGAAATATCGTTGAAAAGGATTATAGCAATCTTGAGGCATCTGTAATGGTTGATTGCTGATTTTAACTTCCGTCGGGTCAACGGACTACTTAGTATTGCAAGTAATTGGTTCTGAGTGAAAATATTCCACGCTATCATAATGACTGAAAATGCTCCAATAAAGGATACTGCGCCCCATATACTAAAAGAAATTGCAAATTGGACTATTCCTCTGATAAATGAAGCCACATAGAATCCTATGCATGAGGTTTCCATTGGAATATTTATAAAGGAGGCAACCATTAGACCAAAATATTCAGGACTCCTGACTAGGATTATGGTGAATCCTAAAGGGGTGATGAATCCACTGCAAAGCATCGTAACAATAAGGCATTTTGATACGTCCATCCAGTTTACTTGTTTCGTTTGTGGGACAATGTCAGCAATTTCTTCTGCATGAATTACAATTAAGAAGAGGTTATGAGATATCTACAATTAAAATAAAAGGACTTACCTCCACAATATTTTAAATATTGTGTGACTCTGTTGAAGCAGATTAGAATACGCCAATCATATATCGTAATTGACAGATTGAACAATGAGTAAAGCATCACGCTGAGCAAGTAAATTACTTTCAACATGAAAATGAGAAGGCTGCCTTCTAATATTGTAGTAAAGAAATAAACTGTAACAAAAATGGCATGTGGTATTACAAGCCACCTTTTGATATGCCACAGTAAAGTAACCGAATAGATTAATCTGTTCCTTAAAGGGTCCCATTTGTACGGTACTTCGCCAGTAACGCGGGCAAATCGTACGATGAAGTCTAGAAGCTTGGTCAACGTCTTGTCCATCCTGCCTGGCAATGCTGAACAACTGTTTACCAAATGCAATTCTGCTAGCAGGATATATTCGACTGTAAATTATTAAGACCAACTTCATAGCCAATTAAATTCTTCAAGTATATTTCCGTGCTAGGTTTTCTCAATTCTAAATACCTGATGGCCCTACTTTACCGTCGCAAATAATAATAATAGACAAACAATAACTCGACGCTTTTAAGCCTTTGGTTATTATTTTGCTTTGGTCGCCATATACCTTACAAAATAAATCATGGTAACTCAGGAATAACAAAGTAGCGCAATGCAAACGTGATGTAAAGTGAGTGTAGAATAGAATAGAAGAATTGAAAAAAAGTTTAAAATCTTGAATTTGTGTTTTGAATTTCGCCCCTACTAGTGGGTCACCAGTAGGTCAAAATGTCATATCGAAACCTTGTTCATCTTATCGATAGGAACAACTTTGTACGGGTCATTTCCCCCATTTATGATCTTTAAACTTGACATTTGACCCGAAAGGAGGAGGCTTCAGGTAATTGTCATTACGGAATTTCAATCAAGGGTCCATAAGGAATTAATTCATGCAGGCAGCATTCATATCGAACTTGTAGATCTTGAGTTATTGAAGGACGACAGACAAACATAGAGACAGACATACAGGACAGAAGCATAAAGCAACTTTCGCTACTTCTAAACATTCCTGTTTACCACACATTAATATGTACGAAGCTGTAAAAGCCAATCCACTTTTATTGCAGTTATTGATTCCAGAATAACATTTTAAGCCGGAGAGGGTTAATACCATAATCCTGCAAAATCATCCACATTCTTAAACCACTTCTAAAATTGTAATTAATTTGTTTGCGGGAACTCGACCAGGTAGTGTGACTACTGGCCCCCGGAAATTAAATTAATTTTTTCGTCAAGTTCGGTACATCTCCCCTAAACATGTGATACACCAAAGTGAAGAACGATTAATCGACTTCCACTGTCACATACCCCTTTCGTCCCTAATTAACTCCCCTTCTGTGAATTCTTAATTTAAAGTCTGCTGTAAATTCAGAGAAAAATATCAAAAGTAAACAGTGATTTCTTGTATTTTCCAATATATACAAGATGTCTCTGACGTCTTCTTCACAAGTTAGTGCCTCTTCTTCATCTACCGTTTTAACAACTCCTCGGGATTTTGGAATCACTATTCCGACAGTTCCCGGATATCGTCTTTCTGATTTCCTTAGGTCAATATCTATGGTAATTGACCCAAAGCACATCACAGATGCTGATTCAATGGGAGCAAGAGCCTACGCTATTTTTTTCGACTCGGAAGAAAACTTAGCGACTGTTTCTGCCTCTGGTGTCTTGTCTGTTGGAACAATGAGTGTCACAATCACTCCTTTTGTAAGGTCTTATTCCAAAATATTCTTAAGAGGTGTACCTCCGTTTATTCCTGAAGATTCTCTCAAAGAGAGTTTCAAGGATTACGGAAAGGTCATCTCTTCGTCCAAAGTCAAAATGCGTTCTATTATGAAAGAATTCCAGCACATCAACTCCTTCTCGAGAGAGATGACAATGGATCTATCTGTCAACAAAGATAAAATTCCGCGACGAATTCCAGTCCTGTTTCAGGGTAAGGAATATTATATCGTTGTTGATACTGAGGAACAAAAATGTAACTTTTGTAACATTCCCGGCCATTTTGCAAGCAAGTGCCGAAAAAGACTAGCCCAGGCTAATGAAAATTCGTCTAGTAAAACTTCGAATGCAACTATAGGCCCTTCAACCTCAGGAACCAATACAAAATCCGTAAGTTATGCTCAAGTGCTAACTGGTAAATCCTTGTCGAATATCCAGGAACCATCTTTCAAAGATGTACAAGACACGGAAGTAATTCTTGATGACTCAGATGAGGAAATCCCTATGGACATCTCACAGAGTAGAAAAAGGAGAAAGAAGAACTCCCCAAAGAAAAAGCATCACTATACACGGTCTCTTCCTTCTGGTACCTCAAAATTACCAAAACCGAAACACAGTCAAGTGGTTCAGGTAACCAAAGAAAACAATGATGAATTTGAAACAATGTCTGAATCTTATGAAAGTGACACCAGTGCTAAAGGTGAAGGACGAGACGAAACCCCTCTCGAGGACTGGTCACAGATAACTGTATCAAGTTTAATTGATAGAGAAATCCTTACCATTTTCTTATCCTCCTTCGGTAAAGGTACTAAGCTAACTGATGCTTTTTATACCAAAGTCTTTTCTGATGTAAAAGTTCACCCTGGCACTCTGAAACAGATGACCTTGTCTCTAAAATCAGAATTAACCCCAGCGGCTTTTCCCAACTTAAGGAAACACATCACTTGGATACTCAAGTCCTGGCCCGGTAATGCAAGTAAGTCCAAATGACCTTTTCGATTATAACACTCAATTCTCAAGGGTTAAAAAATAACCCTTCCCGTATTAACTTAACTAAATTAATCAAAAAATTATCCCCCACAGTCATTTGCATACAGGAATCAAACATTGATCCTTTATGTGATTCTAAAATCCATATTCCAAACTATTTCTCCCATTATAACCCTGCAACAACTCGTTATAGTGGTACAATTATTTTTTGTTCTAAAAATTGTACTGCTTTTAGTGGCAATACAATTATTCCGGGTAAACTTCAATCATTTTCCTTTTCATTTCATAATACTAAGTTTTTGATCCTTAATATTCATATGCCACATGTTTTCCGCGATGCATCCTTGGTTTTAGACAAAATTGAAAACGAAATTAAAAGTCAAAATGTAAATAACGTTTTCCTTTGTGGTGACTGGAATTACGTCGACAATATATTGATTGATTCCAAAAACAGACAAACAAATAATGAAAATATTAAAAGAAAGGCTATATCAATTTTCACTAAATTCGCTTTGGTTGACTCATTCCGTCAATTATTTCCGAGTAAAGAAGCCTATACGCATTGTGGAAACCACAGTTCTAGACCATTGGCAAGGCTAGATAGAATCTATATTCCTTCCTTTTTATCAAAAGATATCCGTTTTTGTAATATATTACCATCCTTTTCTGATCATAAGATTGTCCAGCTTGGACTTAATTTTATGCCCTTACCAACATTAAAACGTTACACATTTAATTCAAAAATTCTGGAAAATAACGACTTCCTCCAGAAATGCGAATTTGCACTAGAAAATTTTATAAATGATCCCCTTAAATCCTTTGTCATGTACGAAACCCTTAAATGGAAACTTAAACGTTTCCATGCTGAAACTTTACGTGAGTCCAATTTTTCTAAACGTTCCTCATTAAAAAAGTTGTCACAGTCCTCTGATTTTAAAGAAAACAATGAACTTTTTAAGGTACTTGTCTCTGGAACCATAGTCGATTTTGAGTTTGACCAAACTCCTAAAAAGCATCTTCCTTTTCAAAATGAAATAACAGTGGCTAAAGCATTTGAAAGTATTAACTTCAGCGAAAGACACGACAGATTTTATAAATTTTATACTCACAGATTTAAGAATTCTGATGTTAATCTTTCTGGTATAGAATCCTTTTATGGAGATCTTCCTACTGTCCCCGAAGAAATTCTCGAAAACCTTTCACTTCCTTTCACAAGAAACGAAATTGATAAAGCAATAGCTGAACTTAAAATTGATACGTCGCCTGGATTGGATGGACTTCCTTCTGAATTTTACAAAAAGTTTAAGAACTACTTTATTGATATCTTTGAATGGCTTTTCAAAGAAATCCTGTCAGCAGGAATTCTACCAACTTCTATGAGACATGGATTAATTTCACTTTTATTCAAAAAAGGTGACCCTCTAATCCTAAATAACTGGAGACCAATTGTACTTTCTAATACTGATTACAAAGTTTTTTCGTTAATAATGAAAAATAGAATTTCTATTGCTCTACCTTCCCTAATAGGCGATTATCAAACATGTAACGTGAAATCTAGGAGCATATTTGATAACCTTTGTTTTATAAATGATAATTTGAATACGTACGTTAATGGAGCAATACTTTCTCTTGACCAGGAAGCTGCATTTGACAGAATTAGCCACAAGTACCTATTCGCAACCTTAAATGCCTACAAGTTTCCAAATTACATGATAAATTGGATTTCCATATTATACAAGAATTTCTATGTACACGTTAACTTTGGCGAAGGAATTACAAATGCAATCCCCGTAGAGAAAGGTGTGCGACAAGGCGATCCAATAGCCAGCTCTCTCTACATCCTCTGTTTTGAACCACTTCTTAGAAAATTACACAAATCCTTATTATTAATTGCTCCTAGTCCATTTCCTAAAGCTCCAAAAACTAACCTAAGTGCCTATGCTGATGACACTTCAATCTTTATTTCCCACCCATTACAATTAGATACAATTAAAAGCGAATTTTCAGAATATGGAAAATTTTCTGGTGCTCGTTTAAATAAATCCAAAAGTGAATTGTTTTTAACAGGTACTTGGGCATTAAACCCTCCTTCCATCACTGAATACCCAGTAACCAGGGACGTCGTTAACATTCTTGGCATTAAATTTGGAAAACATAATTCCTTAATTTTGGATGATTTAATTTTAAAAATGAAAAGTAAATTAGACATTTTCCGATGTAAGTACAAAGACGGGAGCCTTTTTCTAAAAGCACAAATTTTAAATTCCTTTATATTACCAATTTCATATTATACACTCAAAGTAATTGAACCCTCTGATTCCTTCTTTCAAAAAGTACGAGAAATGGTAAATGAATACCTGTGGGAGAGTGGTCGCCATTGGGTCAAATCCTTTTTTATTTTCCTTCCAAAAGAACTTGGAGGCTTAGGAATTAAATGTCTAAAAACTCAAAGGCAAATATTTCAATTAAGAGAACTAATGAAAGGTTTACACTTAGGCGAAAATCATTTTTTCCTGTCTGCACTATACGACAATGCAAAAAAACTATTCTTCTACAACTCTATATCTCTGAATTCCCAATTGTCAAACACCCACAAATGTTTAAAGTCGATAGATTTCCACTTTGAAACGATAAGTGAAGAAAGTTTTAATCAAATCAGCATTAGTCACCCTATCATTTTTCCTGGCATTCAATTACCAGTTTTGAGGAAATTAAAGGTCAGCACAATTGGTGAGTTATTTACCTTTAACTTTGAAAATGGTAATTTAAACTGTAGTCAGAAACGGCGTTCCATGAATGAAAGGAAATTAATCAATGATTGCATTCTTACTTTCCAGGAAAATGTTAACATTATACAACCCGAAATGTTCCAATTTTCCTTTTATAATTCAATACAAAATGAACGCGAATCCTATTCTCGCGCAAACGATTATGTTGCCATTTATTTTTCCTTAAATGGGGTACAAAACATCACAACAAAGGACAGAATCCAAATGTCCCCAAAGAAGTGGTTACGCCTAAAATTATCCAAATTGACATTTAGTGAGAAATCTGTAATTTGGAAGATTTGGCATAACTCATTAATTAATTTTTACATTGCAAATCTTATGGGTTTAAAATCAACTGGAAACTGTCCATATTGTAAATCACAAAAACCAGACTGTCGACACATCATTTTCTGTAATTCGACAGACATACTCTGGAATTTTTTGTGGGAGTTATTCATAAAAATTGGTATAACAAACTTTAAACGAGATAGATTGTTTGGATCTGGAAATTCTATTCTTGTTAATACTCTCATTTTCATTACAATAAATATTGTATATAAACGTTTCCTTTATAATATTAACTCTGGAAAAACTGAATATGACCTAGTAGATAGTTTTAAAAATTAGCTAATCGAGGTAATTTATTCTGATTATATTACTTGTAAAAATTCTAGTAATATGGACAAATTCAAAAACTTTTGGTATAATGGTAAAGGTTTATTTTTAATCAGTGATGAAGAAATTCAAATGACCATCTAATCATTCATCTGTGGACCCACCCACAACTCTAAATCATCACACCGTCCCTTGGTGACCCGTGCGGAGAAAGTGGTACTAGTAAAGCTCTTGGTGCCCTGTTAGTTTTGACGCAGTTTGAGGATAGGCTTCGCGCTGTCCGATGCACCAAGGCACCACTTTCTCCAAATGGTAATCCACAACAGCTTTCCTTAANGTCCGATGCACCAAGGCACCACTTTCTCCAAATGGTAATCCACTTCAGCTCTCCTTAAACAATTATTAACTAAGCTATAAGATTACTCTATTCTCTCTCTGAAAATATTTTGAGTTAAATAAATTACCTCTCTGGTCGTGGTTTAAAAAAAAAATTGCTTCTAAAGTAAGGCTATCCGGTAGAGAATTCATGTATCTGATAGTAAAAAACCAACATGATATTTTGGCAGTTGTGGAATTATTCCAGTTAGCACTGTCAAAGGCCACGCAATGAAACTGGAAGAATTTTAAGCTTTCCCTCGTTTCAATATGTCAAGAGCTTTGGCTTCTTCCGTAAAGAAAGAATGCTTACATAAAATTCAACCATTTTCGGCAGTTTCAAACCACGAGTTGATGTTGCTGGTGTGGCCGGACCAGATCCTAATAATCCTTAATGCTATTAATCTTAATAAGCCCCGCCAGTTTCGCTTTATGTTATTAATAAGTCGTCACTGCTTCAGATCCTCCACAGACATAAATTGACCAAATAGCCTTTTAATTTAATTAGTTTAACACAAGTACATGATTACCACGTAAATACGGAAGACCTGGGTACCTGGAGGGATATAAATTAATACCTTAGCAACGTGGGATCAATTCCTTTTTTGATCTCCATGAGTATATCCTCTTAATCCATTTTTGAAATCCTCATTTTTATTTTTCTCCCATGAACTCTACAGAGGGCTGGTACACCATATGAACGCCGACTGATTGCTGGATGCTGGACTCACTTTGGTTTCAACAGGCAGCATGTTAGATAGCCTAAACTTGTGAGAACTTGACGTTTATTCGGATTTTGATGACAATTATTTGTTTCGCTGCTACTGCTGATAATTTTAAGCCATAAAGAATTATATGAAGTTGTTATGTACTTTTATCCGCCATTGACCTCCCCACGGACTTTAAAAACGCCAATGCCACAGTAAAACCGAGTCGCATATCAGTCTTACAAAAATGTATGCAAAGGTTTTTTCTTTTCAATCGTCGTTTTTGACATTTCAGAATTCCAGTGTCCAGCCGATGTCTCACTTGACTTTTTGTCAAATGTCTTAATTTTACCTGTCAGTGGTATCAGTGCTAGTTTTAATTCTCAGATTGATTGAATTTTATTTATTATGCAGTCACTCAAGATCAGTCGTCGATACTGTTATCTCCGTCGCAAAGACTCCTTAAAACTATACAATACATGAGGAATTAAAAACAGGAATAACAGAGGTGAAGCCAGATAGAGTTTCTGTTCTCAAGAAGAACTCTCAACGGTCAGTATTAAAATCATGTTATGTCTAAAATTGCTTGGAAGTGACTTCCATGACCATTGCTTCAGCTTTAACAAAATTGTCACTTTTAGAGTTTTAGCATAATGCAGTTTCTGTTTAGTGTAAGGCCACTAATGTGGCTACTTTTCAAATATGATTATTAATCAAGCAAAAAATGAAATGGTATCAAATTAATTAATAAATTTATCAATCAATTCAATCACTCAGTGGCAAAGATCTACTTAGATGACATACAGTTTTTAGAGAAAAATGAAACAAAAAGTTAGTTCAGCCATAGTGCCCTTCCTTTTAACCGCTAATACTTTACACTTTTCAGAGATAAAACAGAATAGTTTTCCATGATGCTGTTGTCTGTCAGAAAGTGCATTTAATTAGAAGATATAGGAACCAGTAGAAATACCTTTTAGTTGTTCAGTAGCCTCTACTATATGATGCCAGTTAAAATTACATTTATCAAAAGTAGCTGGGCTTGTGATCCAACGTTTTTGATTATTGCTAACTAGGTACACCTTGTCAGGCGATCTTTCTAATCCTAACCACGCACCCGGTGACAGGTGATCCCCAATTAAATGCATGTCAATCTCTGTTTGGGAAACTGTGAGGACCTCTTTGTCATTTTTGAATAGATTGGAATAAGTATCTGGATTTGGAATGTGCCGAAGTATACCGTCTAAGATCAAGTATATGTGGGTATCTGTGGATAAAAGACGACAGTTCATTTCTATGCCATACTTTGTCCTTGTTCCTCTTGTCACTGGAACAATGGTAGTTGGCGTTATAGGAGGCTGAACGGTGATTGGAGTCGTGGTCGTAGTAGGGGTGACAGTTGTGGTGATAAGTGGAGCAGGAGTACTGTTCGTCACTTTCTCTTTGCAGTACATCCTGTTCACTCTTTGAATGTCGTATTGGCTCATTTCTTGCCTGTTTCCAATTTGAGCGTATGGGTCCTTGGGCGTGATTGTAGGGTAACGTCGATCCAATGCAAAAGCATTTCTTGGATAATGCATAATGCTATTATAGTCGTAAGGAGTTCCATAGGAATTGATGCTGCTTTGTGTATACATGTCGAAGTTGTGCCTGTTGGCTGAAAAGAAAAAGTTTGCATTAGTACCTTGAAATTAGCCAGTTCAAATGAAAGTTTCTTATTTACTCAAGTTCTACATACCTGCATGGATATTTGTCCAATGAATCGTGACCCACTGGTCTCTGTCTAACCGACTTTGCGTATGAACTAATCCAATTGCATGCATCAATTCATGGACAGCGGTTCCAAGTGTAAAACAGTGATGACCTCCCATCGTCATAATTTGTGGTCCGCCTCGTCTTCCAACGTAAGAAGAGCACCGGTTTGTACCATCGTTTCGTACGTCAACGTAATTTACATCTGAGTATGCCCTCTGTCGGAATCGGATGCATGTCCGCTCAGCAATGTGTCTCGTGGCCATTTCGAATTTACGTCTTTGACAGGGTACTTAAACCAAACAAAACTACCTTTACTGAATGTACATTAACAAAGGTTTACATGGACTTACATACTGAAGGCTGAAATTGGTAAATGACGACTCCATCCAACCATTTACTGCTCTGATGGGTGAGCCCGGAGTCCTGTGTGTTATGTTTCTGTGGGTTATACCCCACCATGTCGCCTTCAATGATACTTGGTTCTACTTCATCCGTATAATAAGGCTCCTCAGCTATTTCTTCCGAACTTCTGGTTCCTGCACGTTCATATCCCGCATGTTCATTCCAACTCTTGGTTTCTATGAATTTGGTAACAACTAAGATTATCACGACGACACAAGTTTAGAACTTACTGTCATCTACTTCACCAGACTCATCATCATAACTCAAATTCTCTTCAGAGACAGGAGGACTTTCTAGATATTATAAAATAATTAGTAAAAGTAGTAAGTGAACGTTATTGCTTGATACCTGCTATGGTCGAAGGTTGGCCGACTGACAAAATGAATAAAAGTAAGCACCAGTCACACTTCATGTTGGATATTACAGTGTATTTTGAGAAAATTGTTAATTTCTTTCTGTGTTGTTTTTGGGTTTGATGCTTTGGTTTGTGATCCCAACGTGGCGAACGCTTTCGTTTAATGCTGTTTAAGTACTGTCGTGAAGAAAAGTCAGCTTTCCATGGTTTCGACAGGCAGCGTCTAATCACATGTTAGATAGCCTTAACCTTTGGGAACTCCTTGACTTTATCCAAGGGCAAAAGTGGCTGCTTTCATACTGCTACTGATAATTCTAAGCCATGGTTAATTTTTGCAGAAATCAGTATACCATGTTGTCATGCAGTTTTACCTGCCTTTCCAATTTCCATGGTTTCGACAGGCAGCGTCTAATCACATGTAGATTAGCTTTAACCTTTGAGAACTCCTTGACTTTATCCAAGAGCAGAAGTTTCTTCTTTTCTGCTTTCCTTGTCATGCAGTTTTATCTGCCTTTCCAATGAATTTGATGAGTAAAACTGAAGCGCACATCCGTTTTATGAAAATGCTCAGGTTTTTCCTACGAAATCGTATTTTTGGGATTTCATAATTCCACTGTAAAGATGACTGACTTGACCATTAATCCTCAAGTATCAATCCAAGACAACTATCAAGTTAATGACATTTAAAAAATTTAGTTTCACAATTGGAGAACAACTTATTTTTCCAGTAAACTGGATTATATTTTATTTTAAGTAATTTTTAATTTTTCAAGCGTAGCCTTAGCCACGTTGACACATGTCGTATTGCATTCTGACTAACTCTTTTGATAACACCAGAGAATGAATTTTGCAGGGTAACTAAATACATCAAAATCAACAATGCCATAATAGGGTAGTCTCAATAGGTCAAAAGACATGCAAGCTTTTGGCGGATTTGACGGGACAGAAGTTGGCTGCCAAGATCTAATGAGACTACCCTATTATGGCGTTGTTGATTGTGATTTAGTTACCCTAGAATTTTGTGAAATATTTTATTTTATTTATTATTTAATTTGTTAAATTAAAGCCTTTTGAGTTATTGTTAAACTTTGAATCACGGTTGGCTGAGAAATTGTTTAATTAAGATTTTCGCTTCAGCAATTTTATTGCCAATTTACGACAGACAAGTGGATTACATGCAATTCAGCTCTATCGTTCCACCCACAACTTGAACTTTATTAGATTAATATTACAAAGCACTTCCAATGTTCCGGATAAAAATGTAGAGGAGCTGGATTTTATCATTTAAAAATACGTAGAAACGTTATAGAAAACCA
>VNWY01000483.1:0-41147 GCA_009869845.1 Pseudachorutes palmiensis | reverse complement strand
GATCTTAAAGGCAACAGTTGGAAATCTCTATCACATGGAAGGCAAGGCAAAACTTACGCTACTGGACAACATCACACATGGAATAGCTTTCATGCTAATTTCATTCCAATAAATAAAATTCATCGAAAAGTCAACTTACTTGACTAAATCTAGACGCTTCATGTCTGTAGCAGATAAGTTAATATTATTATAATTAATATAAGATATGCTAATTCAGTAATAAATTCACTAATAAAGTAGTAAGAAAATAACACTAAATAAATCTATAATACAGAAAGAAATGTTCAGTTATGAAACACTGAACAAATTCTTGTGAGCATTCTTCTCTCATATCAAATTATGCAGCAAACGAAAAGTCCGTCACTGTCATAACCTAATTCTGTTTACAAACTCTGACGCTAATATGCACGACGCTGAGTATGTAACGAATTAAGCAAAAAAAGGTCAAGCAAATTGCTCTTCAGTGGTATAAGACGGGAAGTTTCTTTCCCAAATATTTGTTTCACAATTAATGTAATTTAAAAATATTGTCCATGAAGTGGAAAATTCCAAAGTTACTAGGGGTGTGTAACTAAATATGATTACGGGTTTAATTATCCCTCAGCTATTCAACCCCAAAAAACTTTTAAATTGTAGGTGAAGCGTTTCTATGGAACAAATAAAAATAAGGGCTCTACAAAACACCAGTTTTATTGACTTAGACCAAACTTAACTTGAATTTAATGACATGTTTTAATATGTCATTTTCAGTACCAGTCAGGCACCCTAGAATTTTATGTGCTGCTCGATTATGGGTCTAGTGAAAAATGCAATTATAGTCCATCGCAAATAGTGTTAAGTGTATTAAAATGGTTAAAGTAATGGGATTATTATTGTTCTTTAGCAGTGTGGAAAGTTCATTGTTATAACTAACATTCGCAAACGTCTAATATTTTAGTGGTAATACCGCAAAGACATCATGGCCATGAATGCAAAAGAATACAACATTTTCAGCAGAGCTTTGCAGCTAACCACTACCCTTGGTTTCACTTCAATCGTTTGGAAAGACGACAGAATTACACGACGTGTTCGTAAATGGAGGCAATTAGTAGTCCAAGTGTTGCAGATCATTCGCATTCTAAATACAATTTTCTTTGTATTACAAGCGAAGGATCAATTCAGCCGAAAATTGAATGCATATGCTTTACTGAGTTGTTATGCATTAAGTGCATCAGCCGCATCCGTTTGCCTTGAGCCGGGTTTTAAAGCATCTCTACCAGAACTAATTCAGCTTGGAAATAACATCCTTATGCTGAAGAAGAGTGAAGGTAATAATCAATTTGCAGAAATGTTTCAGAAATATAATTAAAGTAACGGTGTCAATTGTTCTTCCATAGCGTTTCCGAATATTGGGTCTAACAAAATCCGTGAATACTTCTACTGTGGTTTAGTTTTCGGAGTTATCCCATCGGGAATGTTTGTCGCTATGGATTCAGTCATACTTGGGCTTGCAAGCATTCCAAACTTTGCGTTGGTTGGACTCTACGCTTTAGCCATATTTGGATCGTATTTTGTTACTGGCGATCACATCACAGTTACATTCAGTATATTCATTCCAGGAATCCGAACAATATGCGCTCAGCTAGAAACAGCTTGGTAAGGCAATTGCTATTATGATTTTATTCCATATTAATAATCAAAACGGTTTTTTTAGCACTGAAGCGGAAAAGATACTGACGGATATGACACCGTCGTCCCATTTCTTTAGAACTGAGGCTTTATTTTTAAAGTACAAAAGAATTGTACTTTTGAACGATCTCCAGAATAGGACTTTTGGTTCATCCTTTATTCCAATTGTGAAAGTTGTTTGCCTGATTCTTTTATGCATTGTAATTTATGCTTTGGCAAAACAACGAAGAACTTTAGGAATCTTTATATTCCTTATTCTCATTTCGCACTTTGCTTTAATCATGAGCATTGTGATCCCAAGTGCATTTATCATGTCACAGGTATACAACAAGTCTCTCAGGTTTCACAGCACTGTAAGGCGTAGATTCCTTAATTCAAATCCATCACCAATGGAAAACAGAATATTGAAGCAAACATTTGCTTCTCTTCCAATCTTAAAGGCAACAGTTGGAAATCTCTATCACATGGAAGGCAAGGCAAAACTTACGCTACTGGACAACATGACACATGGGATAGCTTTCATGCTAATTTCATTTCACTAGATAAAAGTCATCGAAAATTCAACTTACTTGATAGACGCTTAATGTATGTAGCAGATAAGTTAATATTATTATAATTAATATAAGATAAGCACTAATTCAGTAGTAAGTTAGAAAATAACACTAAATAAATCTAATGCAGAAAGAAATGTTAAATTATGAAATTATACACTAATAATCCGTTAAATACCAGAGCAGTTTATAACCACGCTACAGTACTTTTAACTAACAGTATACTTAGCATCCATGGTTTCGGAGTTCTGACGAGAATTGGAAATCTTCTTTTTTCAGGGAACGTAGAATTAACCGGTTTATGCAATCCTTAATTACCACAAAGGCACAAGTAACATCAACTACGTTTAACTATTTAACAGTTCACACGCAAAGATCTGGACGAGTTTCAATGTCTCATAGTTGACCGGAACTGTATTCGCACAATTGCTCCACATATACTCTCTCTTATTAATTTTTTAATAAAAATTTTGCCTTCTCTATTAATTACGGCGAGTAAAATTTGCTGTAAATGGTCTAGGGGAATTTGTAAAACCAGATATTGGCACGGTTGAAATGTCGCTTTGACTTCCGTCGTAACTCAAGTTGTATCGCTGAAGGATAGTGGCGAAAAATTTCAAGAAAGTGAGGATCGCTACTGTTTGACCGATACATACACGTTTGCCTAAATACATTTCGAATTGAATCAAGATTTTTAATTTCGAAATCGTCTCCTCCGGAGGTTCTTACCTCCTCCGAATGGAAGGACACCATGATCTTTAACCACCTTTCCATTCGAATCAAGAAATCTTTCAGGACGGAAGTTTTGGGGGTCCACCCAAAATCCAGGGTCCATATGCATATAGTACATATTCAACACGGACAATGTGCCCTGTAGAAATGGAAGATATTAATGAAGTTGTCTTCAAAACCATTGGTATTGGTAGCAAGCGGCTTTACTTCTTTTACTGAATATCCAGCAATACTTGTGTCGCAGGAAGCGGTCCGAACGAGTACTGGAAGGATGTTGGCGATTCGCATGACTTCCCACATTGTCGCTTCAGTGTAAGGCAGAAACGCTCTATCGTGTACACTTGGCACCCGTCCTTGCAAAACATGGTCAACCTCATTTTGGAGGCGGTGCTGAATTTCTGGGTACTTGAGCATATACAGCAACGCGAACGAAAGTGTATTCGAAGTTGTATCGAGAGCTGCACCTAGCAAATCTGCAACAGCTACGAGTAGCTGCTTATCTGTAAATAAAAAACAATAAACAGTAATTCGCATGTAACACCTGTATAGGTCACCTGAAAAAATCATACCATTAAATAGAATTGATTTTCCCTCTGCAATTTTGGCTAAAAAACTGTCAATAAGGTTGTCTCCGCTGTCATTTACATCATAATTATTTCCATTTCTTCTTTCCTCGATAAGTGCCTAGAAAAACTAAAATTCAGAGTCTACAATAAACCGAATTGCCACTTACTTTAATATTAGCATACATGGCGCTAAATGCCTGCTGGAAATGTTCTAACGGCGACGCTCCGGGAATCCAGTTTAAGAACGGAAATGCAAAAACAGGGTGAAGCGCAAACTCGCATTCGGCACCTTTTTCAATTGTATGCAAAAGCTTCTGTAGTTCAGTATCGTCGTAATGAAATCTTGTTCCTGCAATCAATGCCCAGCTCACGTTCAAAGAGGGAATCTTGAAGAGGTCATTGACACGAACAACTCCGTTTGATCCAGCTCGGATTTCCTCAAGGTGGTTGAGAAATGCAGTGATCTCATCTGACAGTATTACTTCCGCTTTCCGGAGATTGCCGAATCCATGTTCCCCAAGAGTCCTGCTTGTAAACCTTCTTGTGTCACGCCATGCATCGCCATTGCTGAATAGCAGGCCATAGTTACCATTGAACGTATGTTGGTGGTAGAGTGGGGTTGTTGGAAAGCGATACGTCCAGTCAGGGGAGGTGAGAATTTCTTTAATTGTTTGCCTATCTTCTGTGATTACTACAAACACGAACAACAGCTTCAACGAATGGATATCGAAAGCTAAACCTTACAATATTGTTGTACTCCACCGCGGAATCCCATGATCTTCCCATACCGCTGACAGGCCTTGTGATATGCTTCATAGTTATGGTCCCTTTTACCAAGCAGAGCGATTTGTATTATCCCTCCGACAAATGGAAAATTGATTGGACCTTGACATAAAATTTAACTTGATTCAAGTGTTCAACTGATAACCGTACTCACCTGGTAATGTTCGCAATGAATGGTTTGGAATTTGTTTGAGTTTTCTGTCGTTGCGAAAGATTGCAGCAAGTACGGCTGTGCAGAACAAAAGAAATGCTGAGACTATAATAGCAAGCATGTTTCTGAACGTAACTCCGTCGAATAAGTGAAATCGGAAACTGAGTTACACTCCTATTTGCAGTGGATGTGAAAAATTCTTATTATTTAACTGGAATCAAATTCTCACATTTAAGTGTCGAGACTGCCGATGCCGACTTATGCAATTAGTGATCAACTTGTGCTATTTTCTTTTGTATTGTGGGTGAAATACACAAATTGGCATTCCCATAGTTTTTGAAATTAAATTATGTGACTGCCCTGTCTTGTTTGATTAAAGACGGAAGTGAAATACTCACGCACAGGAGTGTCATTTTATTCACCAAGTCAGTGTCCAAATACCAGACTTTTATTTTTAAAAGTTGTTACCCTACTGGCTGATTGTTGAGTACCCTATGCATTTCATTCTCATTTCACTTCCTATGTAATTTCTTATAGACCTTTCGACCACTCTTGAGTCTCCTGCTTTTTTGCGCAGCTCCCAATTTTGCAATTTTCTTGTACTGCGCATGCTTCTTGTACAAGAGTGTCCCAAGAGAATTCACTCGCAAGTTCTTCGATGTGCAGTTTTGTTCATCTTCTTCCTCAAAACAGTCGCCATAGCCATCGCACCGCTTCATACGGAAAGAAATTATTAAGGATTTTTAATTATAAAGACACAATGATTAGTATAACCCATTTTTCTGGGATGCAGAATCCATCGTCACAAGTAAATTGGTCGTCACTCTAAAATTCATTTTCATAATATTCACTTTATGTGATTTCAATGGCTTATTTACTCAAAACTTACACATTTGTCATAGTCGCAATGTTGGCCTTCGTCAGATGCATCTTGGCAATGAACGATGTGGTCACATTCCTTGTGGAGAATTTCAAAAAAATTAATCAGAACAGCACAATGAACTATACGTACTATATAACATGAACTATACGTACAGAATCCCCGGAAACGCATTGTCCATTATCACAAGTGAAATCATCCGTGTCCTTCAAAATTAAAAGAATTTTATCGTTTGAAGAAAGCTTGATTTTAAAGTCGTACGCAAGCCGGGCAGTCTAATTCGTCTTCTCCGCCATAACAGTCTTCTAGTCCATCGCATTTCTACAAATAAAAACGTTATTACATTTGTCCCAAATAACCTAACATCAAAAAGATAATATTAAATGCTTGCCCAGTTCTCAGGAATACACGAACCGTCGTAACATGCGAATTCTCCCAAGTACTAAAGTTCACACGAGTTAACGTCTCACACGTAAAGATTAATTTTAAATTCTCTTACGCAGGGCAGTGGTCCTTCAGTTGTTGGACAAGAACTGGCTTCGTCGTCTCCATCCGAACAATCTTCAGTATGGTCGCAGAGCTTGGAATTTAAAACAAAATTTTCAAAATGGAGACTGAATCTGAAGGGAACTCGATATTCCATTTACCCATTCGGGGGGTATGCATGACCCATCATTGCATTGATACTGTGAAACAAATAAAAATTAGACACTCTTGAGACAATTGAATTTACATTTTACTTCCGTTGGGAGACACTCTCGAAGACATGTCACAGACAGGCAACCAAACACTAGCAAAAGGAATGACACACGCAGAGTCATATTTCCAGCTTTAATTTTTGCAATTGAACAATACTTGAACATTAAGGTCATTTATAGGTGTTCATAATCAGAGATTTTTCTAATAAATCTACATCAAACGCGGAAAAGATTAATTCCAGTGTGCTCGAATAATAAACCTACATTTGACCATGCTGATTAAATTGAATGGATTGCATAAAGTGATCCATTTTTCTAGTGTTTTGTAAAAACGTCATTCTGCCCAAGGATAATTTGTATTTGCGCTTTGACTACGAAATACAAATTCATGAATTCGTAATGCGAAAATGAAAAACCACTGAAAACAGTACGTCAGCGAGTTCTAATTTTAATCATCACACAAGCCGATACTTAAAACATGACTAAATGGAATAGAAATTGTAATGTTGAAACTACTGAGAAGAATAAATTAGCATACGACATGAGCCACAATTTCAGCCACGCCATTTGGTCCATTCTTGATTTAATAAATAGCGCCGCCAAAAGAGTCAAACGGATAGTCCACAAATCATGCATTTGCTGGCAGCTTTAGATGAAATCCTCCACTGAAGAAGCATATGATAACATGCATGAGTACACGACATGGATGTAATCTGACGGGGAATTGCTTTCCCTTCCCATGAACTTTCTCCTTGCCCTTTTCAGCAGGGAAAGAAGCGGAGCGAGGATTCAGTGCGGTGAGGGAAGTTGCAGAGGCAACGTCGTCATCTCCCCTCTTCACGATTCATCGACCTATGCCCAGAATCAGACGAAAACTTCCATCCACTCTCCGACATTCATCGACGCTCATAACCTTCCAGCTACAGCTGTTTACTACAAGAAGAAGCCCTCACTGCCGCCAATTACGAACAGCATCCATTACAATAAACTAAAGCATCAAGTGGCCGGAAATTAATTAAGAAAGAGAACGTCTTCCGAAAAGAGAAAGGGCAGAGGAGAAAGTTCAACGGGCCGAAAGCTAAAGGTAACCAATTTCTCAGAGTGTTTCTTCTTTAGGGAAAACTTCATATAAAATTTAAAGGAAATTCTCCCTTGCTTGCCCTCCTTTCCGTTTTCATGCTTAATGTTCCACGCAACTATTTGAGAAGGACAAAGTCGTTTATTTTGCAAAGGAATTGGAAGTCTTAAGACTCTGTAGGAGGCGGATCAATTTGCCTTGAGAAAACGGGCTTTAATTTGGTCAAATTATAGCCACTTTATTCACGGACGGAAGGTTAGAAGGAACTGAGGTTACACAAAACGAACATTACCAACCGGCAACGAATTTCAAAGTTATTTTTAAGCATACGGCATCGTGGTTTCCAAACTTTCCTTTTGTTCCAGATTAAGGTGGCCTGAATATGACAAAGGCTTCATTACTAGGCTTGCGAGCAACACTTTCCTTTATAAACAGAACCCTGTCAAATTCATCCAGTGCAAACTAAAGTGTCCTGATTTCCTTATTCGTTGAAGTAATCATGAAACCACTTGAAGTCAGTAAAAGCTGCTAACTTTAGGTGGGAAGAAAGCCATTCCTTCTAATCGTTATTAGTGGAACCAAGCTGTGAAATGTCACACCACCGCTGCTGCTATTGACGGCTAAATGACTTTTGTTTTCTTCTTTTTCTGGAGGTTCTGGGCGATGTCGCCTGTCATGTCTTCCTAATATCAACGACCTCCCAACTTTCCTTTTGAGCCGATGTAATTTCATCTAATGTCTGGCGGTGTTATGGAGTGGTCGTTAATCTTGTTTGCGGAATTGCATATCCTTCACTTTTCCAGGACATTGGCTTGTCCTTTCAATGGAATCCTTGATTCTACTTTCCTGTGTAAAGAACTATACAACACCTCTATATAACTGCAGTAAAAGTGGGAATCCTTTTTCACATTGATGGAAGAAAAGGATGAAATTGGATTGCTCCAAGTACTATTCATTTTGTCCTGAATTACGACGGTTTTCTCCTCCTTGAAAATGTTTTGGATTTAAACTCCCTTTCGCTACGAAGGAAGGGAAGGAAAATCAATGGGATTTTCATTTGCGAAGGTTTCCTGGAGAAACGAACGACACGTTTCTTGGGTTCTTTAGTGTTGCTTCTAATCACACAACCTTCCATCCCACTTAACCGCAAACGTAACGACTTATGTGCTTATACTTTAGCACAAGCTGCCTCTTGGCTGCAACTTTTTCAGTCCGCAGTCCCGCCCTTGGTGAATCATCCATTGCTGAATCTTTCCAAATGATTGGGTCCAGGAAGATAAGAATATTGCTCTTGAAAAGGACTTGGTCATTGTTCGATATGAGGTGATGAAGGAGGGGAAATTGAAATGTGCCTTTAGCTTACTTCGTGCTCGAGAACTTTTTAGAACTTGTCGTTTATAATCCTTGAATCAACGTCCCTTGGAGATAAATAAAGTCCCTAGGGGATTTGAACAGGGAATCAAATCAGAACAAAGGAAACAGCAACTGAATACTAAAACCCACATGAATCTGATTTCATTATTAACGTGTAGAGAAAGCACTTGGCGCACATACAAATATTCCAAAGGGCGCTGCCTCAAAACTTTCTCATCGCTCTTACCGTTGATGAATTGTGCCTAAAAGTCCTCCCTCCCGGCATATGAAAGTAAAATCCAAATATTTGCAGATGAAATGGAGATGTAAAAGGGTAAATAAAGTTTCCATTAATTCCTAAAGTATATGGTGGATGCAGTTGGGAATGTTAAAGTGTTTCCTCGTGTTTTCGCCACAAGTTCCTCTATTTGGAGTCACACGCAGTTCTTAATGACCACGTTGGCTCTCCCTCCCTGCCAAGAAGTTTTAATAATGACGAAAACAAAGGCACAGCTCAACTTTTTCGGAACTTCCATTGTTTGGACCAACCAATTTACTTTTTCAAAAGTGAAAGTGGAATTTGATTATTTCTGGAACTTTTCCAAAATGGAATTCCTCCGGGAGTGACTTAAGGATGGAGATAGTTTTACTTTCTTCGGGTTTCACTCAATTCAAGGGCCCACGGGAACGTATTAGAAGCAGGGAAAAGTCATTAGATAAAACCAATGCCATTTCTCAACTTCTGTTTTGGTGGGAAACTTAAAGCGGCTCTTTAGTGTAACGTAAATGCGATGCAATTAGTCTTCCTTTAAGAAATAAAAGCATCATCCACTTTCTAAAACATTCCAGAGTAAACTCTGGAAAAGGAAAAACTCCAATTTTTCTTGTCGGTGTGTGAAACTAAAGACAAAGAGTTGAAAGTTTTCGCCGGCTATAGGCGGAATTTGTTGAATCTGAGAAACGCGCTATCTCCATCCCCTTGTGACTCTTAACGAGACAGAAGATTGACCTTCCTCTCTGTCATCTTCACAAAGGGATGGAAAATGTGAAATTGAGTGACAGTTTCCAGTGCCGCTAACGAGGCGATGAGTCATCTTATCCTGCTCAAAAGCACTTTCCAGAATCCTTTCGCCCTTTCCAAAGTCCCAAATGGGGAAAGTAAAATGAAGGGTGCGGATCGGAGAGGGGAAGCTATCCAGTGGACTGGAATTAGAGGGATGAATTGAATTCAAATTCCATCATAGCCTTCTTTTTGTTTTCAAAGGGGATGATTCCTATCTCAAAAGAAGTTCAAATTGAACAAGACTGACGTCGTATTCTGGAAGACTGGAAAGCGACCCAAGCAACCTTTAGAATTCACGACCACGAATGTGTTCATAAGTATCAAAGGGAACCAAACAGACTGCAATTTCTGAATCATTCATAGCATAGGGGAATCATCGCATCCAAGAAGATCCGCTCTGCACAGGGGGAGCATTTCGAAAAGGGAATGAGCGACTGTGGATCTACACGGACGTTGAGCAGTGCTGGTGACGATGATCCCAACCCCTCAACGACGCCCGAAGTCATCGTTATAAACGGCTCGGCAAAATTCCGTGACGGCAAGAAAGTAAATTGAATTACACAAACTAACCATCTCTCTTGTTTTACTACATTTACTTTTTTTTTTCATGTTACAGTGGAAACATCGATTCGTCGTCCTCTCTAAACTTTCTCCGGCTGCAGGTGAGGAAGGAATTTTATGAGATTTACGTGTTATTCAGACGGATCGGAGCAAGGAACAGCACGTTTGCAAATTTATGTTACGAGTCGCAGACAGGTTGAATTTATGACTTCCCGGAGAAGCTGGGAAGTGTAAAGGAAACGGAAATGAAACAAGCAAATGCTGGCTGCGTTACATACAAAGTAGAAATTCCGAACAGAATAAAAATCCCAGACGGTGCAGGCCGTGCCGCCTTGATTTCCCCATCGGAAGTAAAAGCTAGTTGAAAGCGTTGACGAAAGAGGGTGAAAGTGCAGTACTTTCTCCATCGGAATTTCCCCATAAGCTTGAAAGGGAATCTTGGAAATGGAGCTGTTCCGCTCATCGGGAATTTTATGATGACAGCGGACAGCAGGCGCCGCATAATTTTTTGAAAGTTTAAAATAATTTTAACCGCGTGTGCATAATATGTGTTTGGTTCCATTGTGTTTACGCATATGGCGTCACCCAGTCTCCGTTCTTTCCTGATTATGCAAAGTAAATGCACCCTCATTGTGGATTTACGGTGGGACACGTGGGCTCTTTTGACAGCGAATCGAATTGGGACATCAGCTTAAACCGAAGAACAGAAGGGTACAGGGAGCTGACTTTTATAAAGGAAAGTATGCGGGGTTTAAATGACCCGTGAAAATGGAAAATCTAAAAGCGATTTTGTATTGGCCACATGTCGATTTCTGTCTGGGAGGACAACTGATGATTAAATCCATAGGGAATCCCATAAGGAAGGTGAAGGGTCAAGTCATTATTTAAAGTTTTTCAATTATCAGCTCATATGAATGCATGAACGATGCAATTCGTTTATTGCCATGATTAATCTTCATGTTTAGATTGAGGAAAATTGAGTACACTTGTGGTGGTACGATGGTAAGAGTAATAAACTTGTAAATTATTATGGAACGTTTTCTTGGACTGCTGCCCATAAAATAAGAATGATAGTTCTCATGAATGACGGTTCTTGTTTGAAATTCACACACTAAAATGGTCGTAAAAACTTGAGCTTTTTGAAAGTTAATCAAATCCATTATGATGCAACATCACTCACTATTTGAACTATATCTGGTGGTATTAATTCAATTCTGTACAAACAACGCCAGCCTTTTTTTTTATTCCAAGGACCCTTATCCAGGCTGTGTTTTTGAAGAACCTATTCAATGGAGTGTGCTCAGAATTTATTATGAGATTTTTCGCACCTGCGTCCTTGCAGTATGCGCCCTAATCGGCTTTAATTGCAATCTGGAATTGGGACAACTCCCTCTTTTATGGACGCAATATTTGACCCTCTGTCCACAGCTGGAACTGACTCTAATCTCCATCCATAATTGACCCTGTTGTACCCTGTCCCACCAGGGCTACAATGTGTGGCCATGTGTGGACTCGCTTGTGTAGTTTTATAATCCATTTAGATGCTAATTTATGGACTTTAATTTCTGACCATGAATGGTTTTCAAGGGCTTTCGAAAGTCGTTGGTTTTCATGATCATTTGGTTTTACGATTGTGTTGACTTTGACTTCAATAAAAGAATATTTTGGGGTTGAATTGAATTGACACAAACTGAACATGAACTGCTGCGCTGCCGGATTCCTATTCTCCTCTACTCCCCTCTTATTTGCTTTTCAAGCAAAAGTAGTAGAAAATTGCAATGTTACTACTCCTGTGTGTATGCTGAATTGACATGAATAGAGGAAATGGAAATCTGAAACCTCTCCATGTGTGTCTATGGGAATTTGAAAGAGTCGAAGTCCTTATTGAATTCAAATGAAGCCATATTCTATGAGCTTAACTATTCTTACATGAACGTTATTTCTTCATATGGATTTGGATAAATCCAAGACAAAATCAGAGGATTTGCAAATAAATCTTTGCCAAGTTTCAAATTCTTGAGAAGCTCCATGTGAGAGTGTGGAGACAAAATATGAAAGTAAAGGACAACGAGGTGCATTCAAATTGACCATTTCATTCCATCCCTCATTGTGACTCAAAGGCCAGTTTCAATTTGCACGACTGGAATTGGATTGCGTTCTTACTCCTTTGTGTATTGTGCTTTAATCGCTCATACAGTTTTAATTCAAAACATCCGTTTTATTACATCAATGCCAATCAATACCCTACGGGGGCAGTGGGTAATTATAAATAAATGAGACTAAAGCCAATGCAGTTTTATCTCCATTTAGATTTGCACTTGAGAAGTACAGAAATTAAAGTGAATTGTTGTGTATTCCAGCGCTAAACTTTCTTTGTTGCCGAATAAAGTGTTGGTGCTGTCCGATGGACGTGGCAACACTGGCATTCACTGGTGGCACTTCAATGTAAATAATGTCTTCTCTTTCGTAAAACGTATCTTCTTCCAGGGAGACTCCAAAGACGTAGATTCTGTTCTGCTTTTCAACGTATAAGATTAGGAACATGTCTGAATGAATCAAAGTTTCTTATGCTGACTTCCTTCACAGTATGCGTCTTGATGTCAAAAAGTGTAATGGTGGAATTAACGCCCTCTTGCGGGGAGATGATGTGGGCTACACTTCCAACCAAATTTGCTCTACCATTTGCCGCCCCCTTTGGAAGTCGTTGGCTGAGTTCCTCAACTGTCTTCGTTACTGGGTCGAATCGTAGAATCCTGCCAGATGCCTCGGCAATTCCGGAAAATATGTAGATGTGAGTTCCGTCATAGACTGTAGACGTGCTGTGGACATGCTGAAAAGTGCCTGGAGTTGTTGCTATAACTTTTGTTTTTAAAGTCGTCAGGTCAAACTCTTCAATAGTAGTGTTGACACAAGGTCGATCCGTATCCCAAGTGCCGCAAAAGTCTCCACCGAAAATGAATACAGAGCTTCCGATCCTGACCCCACTCGAGTGAATTCGCATCACGGCAAGGGAACCTACCAATTTTACTTGGCCATTCCTTGGTGTGAATTCGTAAACGTTGCGGGTAGGTAGGTTATTGTAACCGCTTACGCCGCCAAAGTAAAGGACGTTTCCATTTTCTTTCAATACTGCCACTCCTCCACCATTTGCATTTGGAAATGTACCAACAGTTTCGATTTCGCCGTTGTGGATGTTGTATTTGATGATTTCATCGTCGTAAGAAACAGTTCCGAAAATGTAGATTGAGTCTTGTCCATCGTAAACAGAAGCAGACCCAATTTTCCTGTGTTCAAGTAAGCCAGCTTGTGAAATATCGTAAACAGCTCCGGTGGTAAAATGGACAAAGACGACGAGGAAAACGAATTTCAATGAATCCATTTTTGTTAGATTCAATTTCCTGTTTGGCTCTTGTAATGGCTCCTGTAATGTAATGTGCTTGTTAGTTGGTGCTACTGATGACTTTAAAGACTCAAAACCTCGAGTATTTATAGGTCGAAATGTACTTTTAATAAAAGTGTTTTGATGACAACATTGCAGGTACAAAGTTTCCAGTAACGTCAATTCTTCCATCAAGTGGTCTAGCACTAAGCTGATTGATTGAACTAAGCGGGATAAACCGGGAATGGCTGTCACTTGACATTTTCAAGTATCACACGCTTCTGTTGCACGTGCCGGCAGAAGCAACGGTTGTTGTGAAGTCATCTGCATTCTAAAAACGGAGGTAGAATGATGTAATGACATTGAAATTTTAATTCCCTGACTCACTGGTGAAATTGAACTGGAACTAGTTAGATGCAACTGCCGAACTTATCATTTTAGAGTGCCCCACTTGTGCTTCATGTTCCAGAACTTATGAATTCTGATTCGGTGACCGGTACTCTTTTGGTAGGAAGAAAAACGTTCAGCAGAGAAATAGAGAGGACGATGAAAATGAAATGAACAAAGAAATGAAAATGAAATCACAGGAAACCGTTGGTCAGGAAGTTATCTAGAAGTTCCTTTTTTAACTCAAATCAAAACGAGCAAAGAAAGAAGAATTAAATTGACCAATTTCAAGTTTTTCAATTTTTCGACGCAGTAATCAGAAGTAACCTCTGACTTCATTTGTAATTGGGAAGCGCATGGTAAGTACTTGAAATTCCCACACGGCGACGGCACCGGTTTTACCCATTTCAGGTTTATCACTGCTAGACCACTTGAATGAAAAGTTTGACATGTGATTCGAAGCCTTGTTACCTGCGACTTGGAGATCGTTATTTTGACTCCATACTTTGACTTATAAATACTGGAGGCTTTGAGTCTCAAAAGTTATCACTCAAACCAACCATCAAACAAGGAACTCGTGAAACCTGCAACTGAACATACAAAGAATGGGTCTTCTAAAAACATTTTTACTCTTCGCTATCTTCCATTTCACCACTGGAGCTCTCTACGACATCACACAGCTTGGTTCGCTTCCCGACCAGAGATATGGAGCTGCTTCTGTATATGACGGGAAAGACTCAATCTACTCTCTTCGAGATCAACAGTTACGTCGATTCAATCCTGAAATACGACATTCACACCGGCGGAATTCAGCGTCTTGACAGATTCCCAGAGCAAAACGGCTATGGAGTTGCTGTTCTCAAAGACGATGGAAACATCCTTTATTTCGGTGGCATAGGTCATTACGCAAATTCTACCAAATCGAAATGTTTACGAGTTTTCGACAAAGACTGAACAAGTAAAGGTTGTTGGTGCCTTGGATGTCATGCGTACTCACCTCAGCGGAATCAAGGTCAACAACTCTATTTTCCTGATCGGTGGAGACTTTTGCAACACCGCATCTCCAGATGAAGGCTGCCTTGACACAACAATTGAAGAGTTTGACCTCAAAACTTTAAAATCAAGAGTTATAGCATCATTCCCAGCCGCAATACACAATGCCCACCACACTTCTGCAGTCTACGACGGAACACACATCTACATGTTTGCAAGTTTTTCTGAAACTGCTGACAGAATTCTGCGGTTCGATCCAGTAACGAATAGTGTTGTAGACCTCAGCCAACGGCTTCCAAAGGGAGCGGCGTTCGGTAGAGCAAGTTTGGTTGGAAGTGTTGCCCACATCATCTCCCCTCAAGATGGAGTAAATTCAAGCATTACACTTTTTGACATCAAGACGCATGCTGTGACCAAAGTCAGTACAAAAAACTTTGATGCATTCACACCTGCTCCTACCGTATACGTCAAGAAGCTGAACAGAATCTACGTCTTTGGTGTAAACCTGGGTAACAGTGAGTTCGAAAGAAAGGAAATTATTTACATTGAAGTTCCTGCTGTATAACTTTCAATGGTCAGAATTTACGAATAATATTGCATAAATCCTTGTCTAAAGTCTGTTTCGAGAAACCTGTATTGGTATTAATGCAATAAAATTGAACGGTTCGACGGTTCTCTTCCATGCCTACTATCTGTAGTCATGTGCAGGCAGTGCAGGCAGACGGATGCGATCTCTGTTATAACCCCGTAGTCGGGGTCACAAAAATAAAAAGTTTTCAGCCAACGGCCTTTATAAGCCAATGAAATACGAGTACTGGTATTAACATCGAATTCCCCAAGTCCAAGAGGAACCATTCACATGGCCCTTATGAATGTGAAGACCAAATCGAGAGAAAGTTTTTTCTCAAGTTTTGAAGCACTTCCTTCAGCTCCATTGAAAATTTGAAGCCATTTCTATAAATTCTCCTAATGCCTTCTCTGGCTTTATTGAAAACAAATTCCCTCATGTTTATTACCTTACGAATGTTATTTCAGGTTATCATCCAATCGGAATAAAGCAAGGGAGATCATAATCCGAAACTCTGTATATCTTTCTGTACGACAGGCTGAACAAGAGAATTAATTAAGCGGAGTTTCCTCTTTCACCAGTGTTAGGATACTGCTGGATGAAGGATCCGATTTCTCGGAGCCTAAAGGAGGGACCAGGGCAAAACTACAAATTCAGAATAATGGGGCATAATTCAGTAGCGGTTCTTGGGACTCTTTAGTAACATCAGACGCATCTGCTTCCCAACCATTCTGAGTTAGAACAAAGTAATATGGGGGTAGAGGAGTTCCAAACTTGAAGAAAAATGAACTCTTTTTAAAACTAATTCTTATCAATTTTTCAATTTCTTTAAAGTTACTCTCCAAAGTGAACAAAAGTATACTAACTTGACGCTTTATTTGCACAAATGATATAAGAATTTCTGTCAAAAAGAAATCCAAAAGTTCTTTGAGAAAAAGCACTTCAAAAATTCTTTGAACAAAACACGATCTATTATAATAAGTCCGCCTTTGCTGGGCTTTTAGAGCGCACTTGCAAATAATGTACTATCTAAGGTTTGGAAACTTTTAGTTAAATTGGATTATAAGAAATGGAAAGCTTTCTCTCGTAAACTTTGTTGACTTTCCTTTTGAAAAATAATAACATGCAAAGAGGAATGCTAAAGTAGGCCGGAGTCAGTAGCCCATAACCCATGCAATCTCAAGTGTCCTACATTTTTATTATTCCTACAGACACATTACTGCTTATTTCCGTCTCCTTCAATCTGATTTTGAGTTAGATTTTCCCCCATATTTTCCCGAATATCGGTGTACAGGGTATCATAGGGTTTTGGTTGCTACTGCGTGGCTTTCTTACTTCGTGGCTCTCCACTTCATCAGGCGTGGTGTGCGTATTTGTTGATGTGGACCTTCAGTCGACTTCAGTCTGCTGGTGAGGTCGTTTGTGCACATTGGCGTCGGGGTTGTTGCTCTTGTAGCTGCAGAAGACCTTCGTCCAATTAAAGCACAAGGATATCCCAGCAGCGGAAGCTACTGCCAATTATAACTACAAAATCCACCTACCCAATAATAGGCCATTGTTCCAAACCTATACTCACGGCATTGCCTCCTATTGCAAAAATAACACAGTCCTGACTCCATTCTGAGTTTTCACATGGCGTGATTCCGTGGACTTTGAAGCGCAAAGTTCGTTAAAGCAATAATCTCTGATCACTGACTCAGCCATCCTCCTGTCAGAAAATTGCCAATTTGGAAGTGTTGTTTTCTGATTAACTTCCAAAACCACAATTGCAATAGGACTATCGAATGGATTTTTGTCCGATGTCGTGTCTTCGTGTGTGAGTGATTAAGATAACAAAAGTTACACAGTGTACTACATGGCATTGGCATTGGGAGTTTAAATTTTCCAGAAGAAGCGACGCCTCCTCATAAGGCCTCCTTGAATGTTCGTTATCTGCTGACCTTCCCAACTTTTTAAAGGATTTACTTAAGTTTTCCGTCAGTGTGATTACTCGTAATTGGTGGTTACAAGTCGTGTCATGGTGGACCAGGCAAAGGGGATGATCTGATTACAAGTTGTGTTACTGGTTACTGAAGACCAACACGATGGACCTTTGCTCATTAATTGAAGGTCATTGCAAATTCAGAGATGGAAAGAAGGTACGCAACAAAAAGTACACCTGGATGGAGCAATTAGGCACATTATAAGCAACCAAACCAATCAAGAAGCTGCGAATATTCCTCTCTATAAAAGGAATATAAGGAATATAATTGTTTCCTGTTTTAGGAATATTTAAATCCTTGTACGTTTAAGGCGTGGGAATAAGTTTTTTGTAATCGGATTCCAACACGATGGAGTTGTAATGGGATAATGAGCGGATGATTTGAAATTCGAATCCGATGAATTATGGCTCCGACGGAAGGGTGGCTGCGCGGGGTTTCTTGAATTTGTATTCTTGCCTCGTGTCCCCATTTTTCGTTTGTGAGATGATTATTACTTTTTATTTATTTTTCGGGAAGAAAACGAAAGAAAGGAAATGGATATTTGACATAAGTCTTCATTCGAATGAAGTCAAACTTTCCTTTTCTAAAGAATGGAAACATATCCCACACCCCTCAACACTATGCTAAACTTATTTAAAAAATGGCTGTTTTTCTTTCCCAAATCCCTAGAAGGGAGTTCCTATTTTGCTTTAGTTGGAATAACGTGGTGGCTTGGGAATCACTTAAAAAATGGATATTGAGTGTGCAGCTGCTGGGAGTTTTTGAATTTAAATCCACTTCCGGAGTCGTGCAAGAAGGGGCTGAAATCCGAATCCACTTTTTGTTGGATCTAATTCAAACAAGTACAAACGAGATCGCAAATCTTTCGTAGAGTGGTGAATTAATGAATGTACAACTTTTGCATAACGTGTGTCACGCTCAAGATATTTTACCGTATATTACAATAGACTGAGGCATAATTAACGTTAATGATAAAGTTCATCTTCTTCGGGGGAATCGGAAGAGGAAACTTTGTCTTTTTTGGCATTTCCAGTTTTTCGTTTTTTCCATTCAAGTTGAAGTGTCACTCAACGAAAAGTCGAGACAGCGACAACGACCTTTCCAGATATAATGACTACTTTCCAAAAAAGGAATTTTGATAACTTTTCCTATACACTTTTGTACGGAGTTTCTGCAGAATGGAGAAAATCGGGCTGTGGCGCTGGAGAAAACTGAAAAGAAACAAGGGAGTCTTCGCCTGTCACTTTCAGAAAGAGTTTCCCTTCATCTTTCAAGAGTTAAAATGTCATGGAATTCATCAAATGCCACTCAGAAAGTTCCTTAATTTAAATACCGATTTATTCATGATTGGTTTATGGTTGCTTATAAGTCTTTGTATAATGACAAAATTAAGGAAAATTCAATGGGTGTTTATTTTTGGGATATTATTTGTATTATTTCAGTGGAAGTCCAGGTGGGCCGTTGTTACGAAACTGTCGCCAGTTGCAGGTAACATATGCTTAGCGGGTCTTCAATTATTCTACACACTGAAAGCAATGTGTCGCAGATTTTATGCTGATTCATTGGGCGTCCCAGTTTCTCAAAATCCAAAGTAGAGCAAAGCCCCGAGTCCAAAATGTTCACGGATGTATTTCCAAAGGTCAAATATGGTTAAAAGTGTGTCACTTGGTAACGGTTGCATTTGTTTTCCTATTGTTATGCATCCAAGTGACACATGCTAACGACCCGTGAGAGACCAATTTGTTCCTTATCTGAAGTCTGAAGTGTGTAAGAGCCCCACCCCTTCTAATATTGAATAAAGGTGTAATTACATTAGGAAACGTGTGCTTGTAACATCTTGTAACTCCCCATGTGTCATGTCAAAGGTTAATTTCACTTTTATGAATTCTTCATAAGATCCTCCCTGGAGCTCAACAACAGAGCCTCATCAATAATCCCTATTCAATTAGTGACAGGGGAGCAACAATGGACTACAAATCCTTAGCCAGCAGGTGTCACGTTCTGCTCCTGCACCAGGGCCACACGTGACAAATTACATGTATCGTTGCTCCGATTAAAAATTAAACTCTGCTGTCACCCGGCTAAAGTATTTATTTGTTCAAGGTCCAAACTTCCTACAGCTTCTATCATCGAGTCGTCTATCGTCTAAAGCTTTCGGTTTGCTTTGAAATTTTCGTTTGTTTTGGAAGTGGTGAGATCTACTCTTAAATTGGGTGGTCTCTGTCAAAGGTTTCCAGCATTCTAAAATGAAATTGATCGTCTGTTTTCTTTCTCTGGAAGAGGCGGCCTGGGATCATTTGATCTTCGATTTCTCTCTTCCTCAAATATTCATCAGTTAGGGGAAACCCTTATTTTTCTCATAAAAACCGAATTCGACAAATGCACTAAAGTTCCCTCGGGTAAAGGGGGCCCTGGAAATGAGTGCTCTCCCGTAAAATGTCGTGTGTTACTATATAACTCAAAAAAACCTTTTTTCTGTAGGCAGATCATGATATGAGAATGACATATCAACCCCAGAGCACTCCTTCCATTTTCATTGTTTGTGCTTCCCGCTGTCGATGACATGAAAGGGCGCCTATCTTCATGTTTTTCTAGTTTTAGACATAAAAAGAACTCTCAGTTGGGTTCTTCAAATCTTTTGTTTTGATACATTTCCTACGTGCTTAGCCTTGAGGTGTCGAGCTACTTGAAAGAGCCAATGCGGTGAAGTATATCGGGATTTCCAGGGAGTTCTTAGTCACCGTAGCGTTAAGGAGGTGACGTTATAATAAACGTTAATGGTCTCCCTTTTATAAGTAACTAAAAGATGAGTAATGAGTCTCAACTTTCTCCTGAATTGCGTGAACTCAGAGAAAGTTTTTTCTCTTCAAGTTATGTCCACGCCGGAGACTCGAATGAGAAAGAAATGAATTGTCGCACTCTCATATTTCAAGAGTGTATGGGTCGCCTTCTCCACAAGAGAAACAATAAATCCTCGTCTGACTCATAAAAATTGGAATTTCCCGCCTTTCCTTTTCGACCAGGCAGCCATTTTGTTTTGTCTCCCTTTCATTGTCAGATCCAAAAGGTTTAGCCATGCTGAAGAATAGGGAGAACGAGAGACGAGGAATTCATCAATATTACTTCATCCTTGGTTCAATGGAGAACCACAATGGGGAAACCGGAGAACCTTTTGTCATGATCATCATCCTTGACTTTCACTTGGAGCAAAGGGATCCTCTGTGTAATGTCACCTGTCGTGTAATTTTTCAGAGTCTCATACGTTAAACCTCAAGGGCCCCCATCCATTGTGTCCTAAGGATTTACACAAAAGCCAAAAGTCTAAAGTCTATCTGTAATTAATCCAAGTTTCTAAAGCATACTTATACGATTCGCACTTTCCCTTTGATCCTGGAAAACTTTCTCCTACCAAAACGGAAGCGAAGTCCAGTAGAAAAGGCTACAATGGAAATTCACGCTAACTAAATTCTAGCGTGAAGGCACCATTACTTTCTCCTTTCACGTATAAATGCTTCACCCTTCCTTCATCCTGAGTGAGGAATGTGATTCGCCGAAACCCTAGGATTCTAATTGGGGTCCAAAGTTTCTCTTCCTTCGACATGGACAACGTTGTCTCTATGTTCTTGTCTGTTTTGGGAATTCAAGATGCGTGTCCAACTACTTGATTAATTCTCCCTCTGGCCTTTCTCCTATACATTATCCTTTTACGACCATCTTCATCAATCTGGAATTTTCCCCATGGAAAGTTACCACCAGGGAAAATTGCTCAGTACATAAGGCACCAGTCGTTTCTCCCGCAAGTCTATTTTCTAATTTAGCTTTCTCTGTGTGAATTCAACAAAATTTAAGCAATGTGCCATGACTTTAATGACAAGGCGTGGGAGGGAGTTCCTTTCAAGTCATAGCAAAGCGGGACATTTCAATTACCGCATCTGAAAATATTAAATTGCGTTTTTCATTAGAACCGAGGCTTGTCGTCGTGCCTCTTTAAATTCCTTTATCATTTTTCCCTATTCATAAATTCATATAAGAAGACGCTGGCATGGCGTTGAAGAGAAGAATATAAAAGGGTTTTGGCTTGTCTCCGAAGTAGGCTTCCAGTCTCACAATTCCATACGGAGTTACAAGTGACTTATGGCTTCATTCTGGGCATAATAGGCAAATTCCATGAGGTCTTGAACAGATTACATCGTACCGGGTGGGAAATCGAACGCGTTGGACACTCCAGACTTGAAAGACTTGAAATCTGGAAGTCGTAAAGCCACATTTCTGATGTACTGCCATATCATCTCCAGGGGACTAATTCACAAGTCTCGCAGTGAGAATTACTTTTATTCTTTTTACAATTCTCAGGTTCTGAATATGAGCGACCGAATGTGAAACAAAAGACTTCAAAGTTTTCAAATACAAGGAAATGGTGAATTCGCCCGGGTTTTAATGCCCATTTTTTCGCAACTCTAGCGGAAGCAAAGTACGCGAAAAGCAGTAAAAGGGAAATGTTTATTTCGCGGGAAGAACAGAATAGCGACGTGCCATTTAAAAGTCCGAATGAAACGGAAGCTGTTGTTGTTTCGAATTACTTGAAACTACTTTCCATATAGAAAGGAAGTCCTTTTGGATCGTCTTTCCCAAGCTTAGTTTTAAATTAGATTCCCCCTACTCCTTGGTTTTAATTAATTGTTACTTTGCATTCTAATTCTTAACTCCGCTTCTATTTCCTTGAAATCCCCCTGCAGTATTATCATCCCTGGAGTGGATTTAGAGTAATCGTCATGTTCACTGGATGATATGAGCAAAAGGTACTTCCTGGAGTTGGGAAGAAGAGCAGGAGGTCATAAAATATTCAAATTCAACCTCCCTCACAAAATGCCGTTGGATCATACATATGCAACAGACAGTTCCTACAACGCATCAGTCAACTTCCAGTCGAGTTGCGTAGCCTCCAGGATAAGGCTCGTAAGATTCTCAACTCTGACATATCGCAGATTTCTCCAGCATCATGCAAAAAGACAAGGAGCTGGACGAGTGATAAGAAAAAAGTTTACTCTCTGCCGTCGTGTCTTCTGTGTCAAAACTTTGCTTTTGGAAATAAATCCAGGGAAAAGTCGGAAATGGATGAGAGCAGACAAAGGAAATAGCGTCGTCCATTCTATCTTTTTCTAATGTGAAAAGGGTACTGTGCTGGAAGTGACTCAGCAGCGCCAGCGATCTGTCCGATGATTTTTCTCATGTCAGACTTCCATGAGAAAGAAACTGAATTATTGGATTCCCCTTCCTCTTTTGATTCCTTCCGAATCCGAATCGATTGGTGGACGTGGCTAATTATCGGCTGATCCGACCAGTAGCTGGTGCGTAGGATTCAGACGTGCCCCGCGCCACATGGGTTCACGTTAATAAAAGAAATAAGCGTCATAAAGTGACACACGACCATACCGGCTTAACGCCTTTCCGCACACGACTGCCACTTGCTGCTGATCCTTAATTGCTTCGTACTGGACGTAGCATAAGGGTAAAGGCAAAATTTTTACATGCTTGGAAGGAATTAATTTCAATCGACGCCATTATTCGGCATAATGCACAGATGCATTAGATTGTGCTCTGAAACTGAAATCGAGCGGTTACTGGAGGGAATGCGTAAATTGAGCCAATCAATTTCTGCGTGTGTGTGACCTTTAGTAAACGGGACATTTCCGTCGATGGCGTATGGCATTAGGGATGCAGAGCTTGAAGGCCAAATCTCATTCCGCAGTACGCCATTTGACTCTACGTGGATCCTAAGGTAGTCACGTCTGACCAAAAAACGGAAGAGGATGGATGAAGGTGTCAATTGGAATGGAAATAAAAACACAATGGTTTCAAGGCAAAAGGCAACAGGAAGAAACCAATTTCCAGTGTCTCTACCTTCACGTAAATGGGAGGTTCCATTAAATCCAATTTGTTTACCTCCGGATTTGGGCTCAAATGGATTCCGTGTTTATGGATATAGTCTATTCACCGGCACCTTAATGAGCTCAATTTGTGGGACGGATGAGTTTCTACGGACGTGTTTGGGCGTCCTCATTTGATTTTCATGAGTCCTTTGAGGACAATGGACGATGGTTTTGTGTCATTGTCAACGTGTCAGGATCTTTAAACCGAATGAAAATTTAAGTGAACAGGAGGGGAAGACTGTTCTTCTTGGCACCGAGCCTCCGATTTAAGGCTCTACGAATCCAACGTCCGTTTCGATTTCTCTGTCGAGTATAACTTTCCACTACTCCTGCATTTGGCAATTTGTGGAGGATGACGTTATGCTCGGGATTATTTCCTTGGCACCCTGTTCTTCCTACTCGGAGGAAGTAATGGCTGAAGTACTTTGTCAGAGTGGTGGGAGGCTCAAACGCGTATTTCGAAGGGGGCTAACCACTTGATAAAGAGAAAGTGATAAGCACTACTTGTGCTTCAGGAAAAAGAAAATTTACTAACGTTTTCCCCCTATTCTTCCCTTCTTGAAACCATCAGAGTCAGGTTCTCTTATGGCAAACGGATCCATTTTGTCCATTCCGTTAATCAACGTAATCTTACGGTGTAAAACACGAGTTTACCGGAAATGAAATGAAATTCAAACGCCTAAAATTATACTTAGAGCTCCACTCCTCCATCACCGTTGCGTGTTTGAAACTGTGTTTGAAACGATCAGTTTTCTTTTAACTTTTCTAAAATATTTGTAAATAGTATCAAATGAGCCTTAAAGCGTGGCTCTGCAGATGGGGGTTGTTTTAACTTTTCTTTTATGAAACCAACGAGTTTCCTGAAGATGGCAACAAAAGTTTCAAGTTAATGTTTCCGTTCGGTGACCAAAGGGAAGGAATTGGAAATTCCAGTAGCAAAACAGAGACGTTAAAACTTTGGAAAAGAAGCAAGGCACAGAAAGCAAGGAAACTTTCACTTTACTTTGTGGAAACTTTCTCTTTTGCTTGTGCTTGGAATTTTTTTATGGGCGTAAACTATACCATAGCGAATAGAGTTTTCGGTCGATTTTGCCTTTCAAAAGAATGTTGTTGTTGAATTCCGCTGATAATAAGTACCCCGTATATTTGGAATAGCTCCTTTGATTGTCAATTTGTTATCGCTATGGACTTGTAACTCTGATGGAGTTGAGTCATGTCAGCCTGTCTCCGGGTGTCGTGTGGTTGTTTGGGATTATTGATGACATTGTTGTTGAACTTCAACTTGAAAGTCCAAGTGGGTTCTAGTTAGCATTCCATAACATACTTGAAGCTGTGCTTTTGAAACTATTTTTGGAGCCTTAGTCTCCAATCTCTGGAGACATCTTGAAGAAAAAGAGATGAAAAACAAGTTTCATGGATTGTGTGTGGAAAACTTCAAACGATGAGTTCATTTCGCTTCCACAAATTAACTTAATCTCCCTATCTCTTGAGCTCTTCTTATAGCCAGTGACAACAACTGCTCATCAATCCATTCAGAATTGACAGGAAGAACAAAGGGCTTGTGACTCCTGGATTTCCTGCTTTTGTTTAATTGGTTGGGAAGCTAAGAGCTTAAGGGTTGCCACTAGTCTGGACTCCTTAATTGACTTCTGTCAACCCCAGAGGGAGGTGGGATTTTGAGCTTAAGCCCCGACTGCCCTGACTTTTGTAAAATGCTCACTACTGGAATAAAGTTCAGGAATTGATGGGAAGTGGGACTTCCTGATTGGCCAATGGGAGCATCTGGAACTCCTTTTTAGAGCAGCGATTCCAGTCTGAGATAAATCGAGTCTTTGTCGATACTTGAGGATTTTCTTTTTTAGTACTCCGCAAAGGGAAAGTTTGGGCTAAAGCGATAGATTGCCCCTTTTCGTTTTTCAAGGAATTGACTGGATGATGAAAGCAAAATTTTCCCCAGGGGACCTTCATCTTGGCCGAAAACATTTTTAGTAAAGAGGAGGAAAACCTTCACCTTAATAGACTTGAACACTCGCGCACTGTCATTCATAATGCATCAGCCATCCCTCCATTTTGAGAGGATGATGACCTTTCCGTTTCGTTCGTGAAGGATAGTTGCCCATCTGAAATTCTTTCAATTACAAGAGGAACGTGTGTGCTTAATTCCACTGACTAAAGTAATCAGCACGTGTCACGAAAGAGAATGAAAACAGAGGGAAGGCTATAAAACATGAACGCGCCTGTCAGGGATACTGCTCGCGCTGTTAATTAGAATATTTGCAATCATGTAATAATGCTGATTTCCTTTTGTTTATTTTTAGATTGTCTCCAATTACAAGTATACCGAGATGAAAAAGAGAAAGCAAGGAATGGACATACAAAAGCGTCTCTGTCACTCCAGCACTTTCTTGCAATGGAATCAGGTACAAAATGCAACTATAAAATAATAAAAGTTTCTAATTGTTGTTCCTTAGGGTTTACACTTGACAAGGAATCGCAGACTTTGGCTATAATTTGTCAAGACCTTTCAGTCGTCCTTGCATTCGACAACAGGGAACGACTCTTGCAATGGAGTGTGCGCATTGCCAACAATTTAGGAGAAGGCTCACAGTTTCTTGCGCAGTTGTCGACTGTCCCACCAAAATCCAAACTGACTCCGGGCCCTGTCCGTTTGCATGTGACAGAACACAAGTTTTGTCTCACCGGGGGATTGCCACCGAGGCTTTTGGCACACTGGGAAATTGCACATTTGCGACGCTATGGAGTGGTGGATGGACGACTTGTTTTCGAAGGAGGTTCAAGATCTGGCAAAGGCGAAGGTCTCCATGTCCTTCTTCCGGAGCCGCAACAAACAAATGCGGTTCAAGACGCGCTTGATTCTGCAGCTCGGGGCCAGCTGTCACGAGCCCCGTCAAAGCGCTTCGGAAACGGTAGGGTTTTGACAGCAAAAGTTTTCCATATTAACTGGGATTTCACACTTGGGGAAAATGCGAGTTAAAACTTTTTTTTTCAGTTACAGATTCTCCAAGGAAATCTCTGCTAAGCAAATTTGGGGATATGCGCAGTCATCCGACGTCACTCAGTTCAAATCCTTGTCAGCCACATTACTACAACTATCCAATGTCTCCATTGCCACATGAATGTCCAGCAACAGATGAGAATCAAAGTCACGAACACTTTTCTAGTCGATCGACCTTGGAATGTGACGATGGAGTGTCACTTAGCGGCGGCCATTGTGCTTCACCTGTTGGAAATAACCAGCCGCAGGCTTCTGCGATGGAACGTTGTCTCTCTTGTACAAGCAAACTGGGACAAGGAGGAGCTGCCCATGCTTCACCGGGAGATTTGCTCAAACCATCGTGGACGATGGACTTGAGTCTCAACGGAAACGTAAACGAAGGATGTAACAACACAGCAGCGGATAGAGTCTCGCTGTCATCCCATGGCAGCAGTGGTTGTGAATATTACTATGACACCCCAAGGGGAGCGTTACTTCGACCAAGGCCGGGAACACCGACGCACTTTAATTGCAACCACCATCACGAGTCGCCAATAAAGAGGAACTGCAGATCACCTCCACTCCAGGCATGTAACCATATTTACTACAGTGGAGTCGCAGAAGAATGTTTGCAACAGGCACCTATCAAAGTACACCCGAATAATTGCAAAGGGCACACCCCTTTTATGGGTCCTTATGAAAACTATGACGTTCCAAGGCCAATTGGACATGGACCTTTGGTCGGATGCAGTGGATGTTGTAGCACCACCGGCGCCCCATACCAAGGAATAGACTGGTCAAAGGTACATTCCAGGAACAACATTCTTTTTCTTTTAAATTCCAAAAAATGGTTATTACACTTACAGAAAATGCCGATGGATCGACACTCTGTTGCTTCGTCAATGATGTGCTCAGAGGGAATGGTCGATTGGTATGACACACCAAAGAAAGGACGAGGTTGTCAGAACTGCGCATGCTCACAGTCTCAACCAGCACCACCACTACCTTTACAAGTCATCAAATCAGATCCGATGGAAAACTACGACGTCCCTGCTGGGAGTAGTCAACGAGTTGAGAAATGCCCACAGCAGCAACAGCCCGTCGGCGCTTCTGTAAACGGTGAAGGAAGAATGCCGCTTGTGACAGGATCCATTCCTCTCAAAGTCCCAGGGGCTCCTCAAGTACAGGCAATTTATGCACAAGTGGACAAGTCAAAGAAGACTCCAAGGGCTGTTCCGTTGGCGCAACCACTCTACGTTAACACTGAAGTCAAACCAGTCCAGTCAAATGGCCATAGTAACTACGTCAATTTGGAATTTGTGGCATCTCTCGACTTGTACGAGAATGCCAAAGGGGTTGCACCTGCACAGGAAGTGGTAAAACAACCAGAAAAACAGCCAAAATCAGTGACTAAAGCCAGAGATGAGCAACAGAGGGAAGCTGATGGTCCACCGCTGAGGCGAAGTTCAAGCGTTCCTTGCAAAGGGGGACATGCCAATCGTGGTTCAGCCAGCTCAAGTGATTCCGGGGTATCTGGAGACGGTGGTCTCTTTTTTGAAGATGGCAGTTCACTAAACGAATTGGGAAGGTAACTGCTGCCATTTGAACAGTTTCAATGCCAATTTGATTTTTTTTTACTATTTGAAGTTTGTGTCTCCACGAGTCGCTTCCGAGGAAAGGATCAAAGTCATCTCCCATTGCTACTCCAAAAGAGACACCTAGCGAGGAACACAAGGAACAAACATACTCAGAGATACCAGAGGATAACCCACCGACGCAGACGCAGGTCTCAACATCTCCACGCCACTATGAGACCATTGATGAAGTGGATTCAGTAGTCAGTGCGCATGCCACCGGTGGTGTTGGTTCTGCGCAGTCGCAGAAGATGAATCGTCTTGTGTCTCAAAGCAGCCGGAGCACGAGCAGTGGCGCATCTGACATGTCCGATTACATTGAAACCCTTTCGTCGTCTTCTCGAAGTTCAGACTTCCTCCACATATCAAACGGAGCGGTAGCGAATAACAAGGAAACGAAGACCGCCCTTAAACCCCGCTCGGGGAAAGAATACACTAAAATTGATCGATCGCTGTTCACGCAACAAAACCAAAATGACTGAATTCTTTGGCTTTGTCTTTGTAAAAATTTTGTACATTTTTGTAAAGTACACAGTGTCAACTTAAACTTTTGCTATATGGGAGTAACCTAGTGGAATTTTGGAGGAAAGTCAAACTTAAAATTGCTTTGAAATTAGGAAATATTGTTAATTAATCCGGCTAGCGTTGAAGTAGTGCTGAGAAAGTTAACCGTTCAAAATCTACCAACACTCCAGCATCGGTAATTCCAATTTGTTTTTGTCGTTGTCGTTCATTAGTTTTTGCGGTGCTCAAATAAAATTCGATTTGTAAATTTCCCATTTCAAAATCGGAGTTGCTTCCTTACATCGGTTTCTTTTAGCTTCCGAAAATCACATCAATTTCCTGTGAACCCTAAAATCTATTTAATTCGGGTCAATGCTTTTCCGATAAAATGCATTTTCATCACCTAAAAGGCTCAGGTCGAGGAAAAACTCCACAGAAATTAACATAAATCACGGAATTTCTTTTTCCTGGGGATCACCTACTAAAACTTGCAGACTTGATGATTAATATTTATTATTGCCGTTCCAATTCATTCCTGGAAACTGCGACAGGTGAACCAATTTTCCGGGCACATCCAGGTTCATCCGGTTCTTCTGCCATCAGTGAAAATTACACAACTGCGTGATCATTTTATAACCACAATGCACCTATTAGTCATTCTGCGGTGGTTTCCCAGACTTGTTTGCGAAGAACATTTGCGTATAAATAAGTTTACTTTGTTAGATGACGACTTCGTAGTTGGAATTCTACAAGCAAAACACATCTTAAACCACTATTGCTGGACTTCAAAAAGTCTACTAATAGACAACACAAATGAGACTCCTGACGGCTTTATTTCTAGTTGGTTTCGTTATTTTCTGCTACTGGGCAGTCGCCGAGGCACAGTGCCGTAAGTGAAAACAAGTGAAAACTTACAAAGGAATAAAATAACTTACGGTGACTTTGCTAATGAAATAACTTTTTTTCCTCAACAGCTAGGCCTGCATTTTTCTGTGATCCAAATATGTGCGCCAGGTGCTGTGGTAATTCGCGTAAGTTATAAAATTGTCGGCTAAAAGGTATTAAATTAATTTTTTATTAAAAAAGGTGGTAGGCCGTGCCACGATATGATGAGAAGACGCTGCTGCTAAATAGATTAGAAACACAGCCATATGCCGAGAGCAGCAAACCAATGGCAAGAATTAGCTTAGAAATTAAGAACAAAGTCTCAAGTCTGGTGTTTTTGAATAAATAAAGGTGAATGGAGACACATTTTATGGATATTAAGTGTGGTATCCAAAAAACATTTGTTTGCCTGCGATTTCCTTTCGGTTTTTTACCCCATTTTGGGTGGAATAGACTGGGGGAATCTAAAATAGTTTTCAGGGTCCACCATCTTCTTTACATTTTGTAACCTGGGAACATTGATGCTGTAATATCTTTCGAGATAATTTGACAGAGTATCGTCAACAATATTTTGATAACTTTCTCCATTGTCCACAAGACGTATAACTTGTTCAAATTCTTTGAGCCATTCTAAGTTTCCCTCATCTTCGTCAAACATTTTTAATTGTATAGTGTACAAGGAATTTCTATGGACGAATGCCGTTGACGTCGCATGAACGTCATTAATAGCGCCTCCAAATGAAATAAACCCAACACTCCAGCCAACTGGAACTCGATTGAATACTTCAACAAGTTTCGCAATGTCCGATTCTTCCAATATTTTGCTTCCAAAATAAGATTTCGATGATACGTGGTGCTTTGGAGTGTCAAGGCGTGCATAATTCTTAATCTCAGGTATTGAAATTTCCTCAAATTCACTTATGAGAGAGAGGTAGCTGTTGTAGCGCTTCACATCAATGGTAGCCCCTTGTGGAAAAATTGCTAAGGTTTGGTTCACATCTGCGTCTGATAAATTTGTGTCATAAATATATAGAATTGCTTCCGAGTTTATGAAGAGACAAATAGCGAATGTGCTTTTCTTGAGAGTAGCAACACTAAAATCTTGAAATCCTGAGAACACTTTATGATTATCCTCCGTTGGAAATGTTGCAAGTATTAAATTATGTGTCCACCCAGAAGCTCTGTAAATTCGAAGTTTGAAACTTGTCACAAATCCGAAACTGCCACCAGAGCCACCACGAAGAGCCCAAAATAAATCGCTGTTTTGAAATTCATTGATCGTAATCAAGTCACCACTAGCAGTTACCATTTCCATTTCCAGGACATTGTCACACATCAGTCCCAACTTTTTCGACAAAAATCCATAGCCGCCACCAAGGGCTGCACCTCCATATCCAACCGATACGATTAGCACAGCTGGAGTCACAAAATTTCCTTCTTGGGCAAGTTCATATTGTAGTTGGGCCATTAGTAGCCCTGGTTGAACAGTTGCAACTTCATTCACTTTGTCCACTTGAATGGAGTTCATGCGGACAAAGTCCACAACTACTGATGATGAATCTCCAAATGAATATTTAGCATAGGAATGACCTCCGCTTTTAGCCACTAATCGAATTTTAAGACTTTTACCACATCGAACAGCACTTTGAACATGGGCTGCATTCTCTGGAACAATGTAAGCCATTGGCTTGATTTCATTAATTGTATTGTGTTGGTAGTTCAGAGTTGAATAGAGTTCGGATGAAGGTGTCACAACTATGTCTTCATTCACACCTTCTAGTTTCAAACATGTTTCAAGTAGCGTCAAGTGGTCTTGGCTTGAACTTATTACTTGAAACGTCATCAAGGATATTATAATATTCAGTGCTTTCATGCTTTGCCGTTTGTTTGAAAAGCTTTACAGAAACTAAAACAGCTTAGTAAAAAGTCTGATAGGAGTAGCTGCAATAACTGTAAATTAGTTACTGTGGTTTAGTATAATTCAGGGATGGTTTTATTACTTTTTCTTGTCATGGATTTTAGTACACGTGTATCGCGTATCTGCGTTTCAACCTCAATTTTTCGATTGACGTCTAATCAGTTTCATAAACTTAATAATTGAAGTTTGAATGGGTTTTATCGGTTATTAATCCGATAAATGTGTTAAATCCTATACGTTGCGAGTTCACTGCACGTGCTGGAGAGTAGAAGTTGAGGAGGATTTTAGTGACAAAATTTCATTTTCTTCTTCTACACCACGCAGATTTCTTTTATTTCAACTCATGCTCTTTATGGAATCCCAAGTAACATAACTCGTAATACTTGAAATACTCCAGGAATTTTAACTGAAAATTACATTTTTGTCAAGTGAAGAGCCTATATGCTAATTTCTCTTCTTTTTCTTGTCAGTTTCACCTTGCTTAGCTCGCACAAAACACTTTCTCACGCATGTTCGAAATAGGAGGAATGTCACTGATAAAAGGAAAAGTAGGATTGATGATAAGAATGCAACGACATCTACCAAGTAGTATTGGAAGAAGTTAAGGTTCCTTGAAGCTGATCTCATGTGGTCTGCCCCTTTGTGGCGAATAACGTATTCTGACCAGAATACAGCCCGTTCCACTGGTGTTTCTTTCTGGTCTTTTATTACTGAGCTAAGGAGCTTCGCCTTTGAAGAGTACCTGTAAATTCATAAAAAAATTGTCAATTTACTTTGATAAAATTACTTTGCTGATTACTGTGGATCGTTGATTAGTTTTTCTAGTAGTTCTTGTAAAACTTCTTCCGTGAAATCCAAAACTTCAAGGCCCAATGCATAACCCCCGCGCTCAGCTTGTTTTACATTTAAATCTTGGTCAGCAAAAATAGGTACTCCAAGGAGAGGAACGCCATGATAAGCTGCTTCTTGGGTACTAAGTAGACCTCCGTGAGAAATAAATACTCGAATGTTTGGATGCCCTACAACGTTTTAAATAGTAAACAATCAATTACGAATTGGAATAATATAAATATGTACAAATTCCTGATTCTAGCTAACCTAGTATGTCTTGCTGAGGTAGCCAAGAACTTAGTTTGACGTTTGGAGGAACTCCTTCCATTTTCCCTGAATTCCATTTCCATAGTACGCGCTGTTTCATTTTGGCAAATACGTTGAGAAACTTGAGCCGTATTTCATTCGGTATGTTTTCTGTTTTCACAATAGAGCCCATGCTGAAATAGATGAAACCGTGCTCAGCTCCTGATAAGAAATCTTCAAGATCCTGGGAAAAAGATTAAGAAGTAGTAGAGAAATTGCCATCTTATAATACTTCTTTGATTTACCGTTGGCAATGGCTTTGGTGGTTTGCAATGCATCCCTCCTACTTCCGTTATTTGCGGTAGGAGTGGTCTTGCAAATGTCAAAGGGAAGTAAGAATTACTAAATATCATACTGACATTAGCTTCGATTTCATGGATGCCTGGAAGATCTTGGCCAAGGTACTGTTTGTATATTTCTTCTGATTTTGGGCCAAAAATAAAATGTGCAAATAGTCCGTATACCAAGTCCAGCATGACATTGTTCGTTCGTTGTAAGAATGTCATTGAATCAGAATAACCAAACATTGAATTTGGCACAAATGAGAGAGGCAGCCGGTTTCCAGTAATAGACGAAATGGCATTGGGTACTGCTTGTGCTGTTACAATTATAAATGGTGCCTTCAAATGGTGAAGCATTCCATCAAAACAATTGTTGATAAATCCATTGAAAAAAATTAAATCAAACTTCTGTTTTAACAGGTTCATAAATTCTGGATTCTGGTATGCTTTGTGGCAAGCCTTATAGTAAAAATCCAAGTTGCCTCTAAGAAACCATCCAAATTTTCCTTGTCTTCTTTGGTCAAAAGGGTCCTCCATTTGATCGAATATTTCTTCATTCGGTACTGGGACGATTTCTGTAATATTTGTAACTGATTTGAGAGGCTTGAATGGTGATACGACAGTCAGTGTATGACCTCTGGCGGCCAAGGCGTCAATTATGGGGTCGAATACATGCCTGTGGCTTTTTGATGCAATTGGTAACATGAATAATATCTCAACAGTTAGGACGTGTTCAATTGCAAAGAGTAAAATCGTGAAACACAAAAATAGATTCATGTTTAATATTTTGTTATTTGTGGTACAGAGCTAAGTGCTAACTGCTGGTTTTAAACAGTAGGCAAATAACAGAAACAAATTGTCACAAATATTAAATTTAAACTTCTGTACGGGAACTACAATGAGCACTTAATAGCACTTCCCAGATAGATAGAGAGAGATAAATGGACAATCTCAAGTGACCCTCACTAAAAAGATAGAATTGTTCATACACAAAACTCTTTAGGTTGTCACTTTCCTATTAAAAACGTTTTATTTACAGGCCAGTTTTATGAGCATTTTATTTTACGTTTAAATATTATTTATTTTACTAGTAGAATATGATTTTTATGTTGTTTTTTTATTCACACATTAGTTTACATATTTCAAGTAATAGCAAACACATTTTCATTTTTGCCTGCACTATAATGATTAGCCATTTTGAAAATGAGAATCAATAGCTCTTGTCCGTGTATTTGTATTTGAATTTGAATGGGGTTCAACGACACTAGTATATCTATACGCATATTTATGTAGCCATATCGTCGTAAGGGGTGAATGTGTGAAGTCAAGTTTTCTGATTAGAATATGAACGTAAACAATGGTGGGATAAGTTAATGGAATCCGACTTTGCCTATTGAGACGTGGATAACAATAGAACGTATGAAATATAATCCAAAAACAAGTCTGCAAGGAACGCTAGAACGTGACGAGTTAGCTATAGTGTTAACAGTCCAATATTCTTCGGTATTCTTCGGATATTCCTAGCTGATGGGATTAGAAGCTGATAGCTCACTGTGGTCAAATTCAAAAGGGAGTTGTCACCTAATTTTCTTTTGTTGTTCGTTACTTTTCTTGGCTATACTCAAATAGCTAAATTCTGCTTGCCATTTTCTATATAGTCTGTCTCAGTTCTTCTGTGGCATAACGCATAAGGACTGTTTTGTGAAAATTACACTGAAAACTACCATAACATCAAAAGCAAAACCAGCCCAAACACAATCATGAGCAGTCCTGTAAGTAGATAAGCTTGAATGGCGTTTTTATGGTACTTGTAGTATGAAAAATGATATGCCAGGCTGTTAATTAATTTGTATTTGTTTTAGACTGCAGTAAAGATTACCGTCAAATCCTCATTACCTGAATTTGATGGATTGGAAATTAGAAAAGCTGCAATTGAACCAGATGTAATATGGAGTGATTTCTTCAAAAATTACAATGTAAGGCCGACGAAGGGAATTCACGAATGGTCAGACTTATGGTCCCACTTGGATCACGCAGCCTGAGGCAGATAGCCTTTCTCATGCGTGTAACTAAACATTTTTCGGACGATAACAATTAGAGATTAGAGAATTTTCCAAGTGGGGCCGCTACAGGTAAAATCCAACCAATGCACCTTTGCAAAAATAAGATTTAGTAGTATATTTGGATTCTTTCTTTCTTTAACATTTGCTAATTCTCATCTGCAGGTAATTAGATTTGATAGTGAGAGACATGCTATTAAGACCACCCGGAACACAGCTTTTGGAGATGATACGATACAACAAACGTTTCAACTTTTCAAGAACCGTGCGATTAAGGTTGAAATCGTACAACAAAATACGAAAACTGGCCGACGAAATCGTAGCCGCACAGATCAAGGATCTTGGGGTGGTGGTAGACAAACTCGCAGTGGCAGAGTATCAAACGCACGACGTCTTTCATTCGCAGGGTTTACCGAAATTCCACCGAATCCATTGCCGTCGTTCATCGACCAATCAGGACATTTCCAATTCCAACAAGAAACTCAACCTATCCCAAGGGAGCGAGAAAGGCAACGAGAATTGGTAGGCAAAAAAATAGTTTATATCTCAGAGAAATCAAATAACGAAGAAGGTCCATTTAAAAAGGCTTAATTTTTATTTCGATTAAGGATCATTTGGAAGACGACGACACCATGGCATCTCAAGACAGCCAAGAAGATCAGCTTTTGGTATGCAATTTATTTTAGAACGGCGACTATTAATTTTTCTTCTTTAACTAAACACAAACTTTTTAGGGAGAAACAAATCCTAATTTCGGTGAACTCAAAACGTCAATTTTGAAAGAAATCGCAAAGATCCCGAATGGCGATGTAAGTTTTAACTTATTGCTCTTTTCTAATCAACGCGGTTGCTAAGCAAGTTTTTTTAGACTAATTTTTTTTATAGCGGAGCCATACACAAATTAAGTCTAAAAACGCTGCTTTTTAGCTAAGAAGCTAAACTTGAATTCTTTGTTATCCACAGTTTGCTAAAATAAAAGATGAACTGAGGGAACTCGTAGCCACTAAACAACGCTACCGTTGGTCCCGTAAAGCTCCACGGACCAGCGATATGATACTTGCGGTCTTTGGAATTCAGTAACATTACGACAGAAAACAAGACATTGGTTAGTAGAGCTGTTTAAACGAAATTAATGCAAAAAATCCTGGAAACGTTGAAATCAACGAATTCCCTCTATTGATCTTAACCTTTGATTAAATTTTTTTAGGTGACCCTATCGTACAAGGTTTCCCGTGTGTCGTTGATGCAAAACTACTTGTGAATATGGCGTCTTTCTGCTCATTTGAACAAATCAAAGTTTATGACAGGCCAAAGTGCCGTCAGAATTTTAATTGTATTTATTTTCATCAAACACCATTTTTCATTACATTTTTGTCATTCCTTCCTTCCTTTCCATTCCTGGTTTTAACACAAATCGAGCTTTCAATCACTTTATACTATCAAAACAAGTAAACTTATCTTTTATTCTGAGTTACTCCTTTAAAAGCTTATTTTAATCTAAAATTTTACATTAACCTTAACCTAATTCTTGTTGTTAACTAAGAAATTCTGTTTCATTTGTATCTTAAAATTTTGATACGATTTAATACTTCCAATTTCTTGAGGTTCCAAAATTGTATCCTTTCGAATTGGAAATTGGAGGAAAGATGTTTACTTTATGAACTTTTGTAAAAACTACTTAATCTACAAAATCATAAATCTCGCGGATTATCATGTAAATAAATGAATCATATTTATTTATCCATAAGTTTGTTTTAGTTCGGCATTTTTTTCATCCCCCAGAACTAACCTGGGTTTTACGAATATTGCGAAGGGTTAAATTTACTCAAAATGATCTTCATATTTAAGTGGTCCCGCCTCCTGGTACTGCATCATTAAATTTACCATCCCGACAGCACTACTATCTGGGGCAAACATCACTTCCAAGTTACCCGCTGATAACTTTGCAGCCGCAGCTGCTCGAACAAACATGTCATTTTCATATTTCTCCAATGCGGATTCCAAGTTGGCTCCCGCTGTGGTCAAACTTGATGCAAGACGAGCGGCGTCCAACATGGCGAGGTTGACACCTTCTCCCCCAAATGGAGACATGACATGTGCAGCGTCTCCTAGCAGGGTCAGTTTTCTTGTCAAGTTGTCACCAGTGCGTGTCCATGAATGCCCAACAGGAAGGGCGTGGATTAAACGTTTAATAAATTCTCCATTATTGGCCCGAATGATGTCCAAGAGTTGCTCGTCCCAGCCTGTAAAAAGAGTTAGAGAATTATTATAGTGTACACTTTTACGGTGCTGTATGTTTACAAAGTGTTAAATTCGATTTGTTAAGATTTGAAAATATTATTGAAATAGTGATATTGGTCAATCGCAACGCTTGCGCTTCCTTTCCTTCACGTTACCTTCAAAGAGTGAAAGCATAAACTCTGTTGTTTTGACAGAATCAGAGAAATCCACATCTAAGGAACCGAGCCAATCTTCAGGAACACGGAATCCTGCATAAACTCGAACAACTCCTGCACTATTTCTTTGCGGAATTAAGGCTTTGCCATTAGCCAGAGCCCACATCATCCCCTGTCCAATCAGCGCTGAGAGTTCAGGTGCAGTTGATTCGAAGATGTTAGTTAGAGTCATTTCGATGAAACTGACCCCCGAGTAGGTTGGTTTTACTGAAGATAAATAAGGTCGCACGCTTGACCAAGCTCCGTCTGCTCCCACAACAAAATCAGCTTCGGAAATCTTCCCATTCTGGAAAGTTAGCTGGACTTTTCCGTTTTTGGATTTTCTCAAGATTCGCCAGCGCATAACCCCATTTTACAGAGCCTTCTTCAAGAGAATCCAGCAGAATGTCGCGTAGTTTTGACCGATCGATTTCCGGACGGGATTCCTCCTTGCCCCCAGCGTGGTCAAAATGGACACTTCCGTGTTGATCTATTACTCGTATCTGTTCCCCTTCTGGTCGAGAGTGTTTCTGAAATTCCTCTAGTAGATGAGCCCCTTTAAGGGCATACAGACCTGATTGATCATGAAGATCAAGGCTACCTCCTTGACCTCTTACGAATCGCGATTCTTCTTTTTCATACACTGTCACTGACTTCATTCCTTGGCACTGGAGGAGTCTACAGAGAGTCAAACCCCCAGGACCACCGCCGATTATTGCAACCTCTAGTTTTGCTGTCATAGCTGAAAACACCGATTTGTGGATTTGAAAATGCCTAATAAAACCAAAGTGTGGCTCAGATGATGAGAAGCACAAGCTGAGTGTAGAAGTTCTTATCGAATGTTACGTTGTAATTTAAGCTCTTCACCACGAATTGATTTTACTGAGCTATCGAATAAGCCGACTTTATAGTCTTCTCTTAAGTTATCAAAAAAACGTGATGCTGATAACGCCGCTGTCCAAGTGCAAAAATGTACACCAAAACTGAATGGAAAAAAAATCAATGTCAATTGACGTCAACAGCAGACAAAAATGACAAAAAATTAATTGTCACGTACGCATCGAATTCATTTGTTAACAGACCTTGACTTGAAGTTAAATAACAACATTCAGTAGTTATCACGGAGGATAAAGGGGAGGAAGTATGGAATAATTCGTACATCATTCAAAGCAAAACTAATAGAATGATATGCATTTGTCATTCTTTAACGAATGAGAATTTTGTAAATAAGAACAATCTGTAGCGTAAAAACTGCCAATTGTTTGTCATTGCCATTTTCATTGTCATAAAAGCCATAGAACCTAGTGAAGTGGTCTCATGACCACTATTCATTGTATACTGACTAAATACTTTTACACACTCATCCCGTGATCCCATTAAGTTCAATTGCTATTTAGCATATCGGAGGATTAATAACTCGTTGAAGGTGGATTTCTGGATAATTACCGTAAATCTAGTAAAACTTGCTTAAATTGGTGTTATTAGACATAATGTCAAGTGGGCCTTATGACTATTAGTCATTGCTAACTCATTATTAAGCTTATTCCTTCTAAGACCGGCCAATTAAACGTTTCAGCATTAAATAGCAACGGAAGTAAATTTATTGATTTGTTTATCCAATTGCAATACGTTTTTATTCTAAGCTCTATTCGATAATTGGCGTATACCAAACACATAAACCTTGCTCACCTAGTAAACCTGAAGACGGGATATTATGGGCTCTAACATCGAGCTTCGTTTGTGTAAAGGTTTGTAAAATGATAAATGTATCTGGATATTTAATTGGAAGCGGCCTTGCTATCAAACTGCCTGACTATATTTGCCAATCCAGCAGCACTGTCCGGGCCAAACATCACTTCCAAGTTATCCGCTGATTGCTTTGCAGCCGCAGCACCTCTAATGAACATGTCGTTTTCATATTTATCCAATGCCGATTCCAAGTTGCCTTCCGATGAAGTTAAACATAAAGCAAGGCTAGCGGCGTCATGCATGGCAAGGTTTGCACCTTCTCCTGCAAATGGAGACATGAGATGCGCGGCATCCCCTAGCAGGGTCAGTTTTCTTGTCAGGTTGTCACTGGAGCCAGTGCGTGTCCATGAATGTCCAACAGGAAGGGCGTAGATTAAATAATGGAGACATGAGATGCGCGGCATCCCCTAGCAGGGTCAGTTTTCTTGTCAGGTTGTCACTGGAGCCAGTGCGTGTCCATGAATGTCCAACAGGAAGGGCGTAGACTAAACGTCGAACAAACTCCCCAGTATTGGCTCGAATGATGTCCAGGAGTTGGTCGTCCCAGCCTTAAAAAAGAATTAGCACAAATAAATAGGGTGGACAAATACGGTCCAGCTAATATTACGCTAAAAAATATTCACAGTCAATTGGGATTTTGAACCGTAATATTCGTTCACTTCTGCAAACGTTTATAAAGTGTTTACCAACAGTGGTGTTACCTTCATAGAGTGAAAGCACAAACGCTTTTGCTTTTTCCAAATCAGAGAAATCCACATCCAAGGAACCGAGCCAATCTTCAGGTACGCGGAATGCTGCATAAACTCGTACAACTCCTGCGCTATTTCTTTGTGGAATTAAACCTTTTCCTTCAGCCGCAGCCCACATACTCCCCTGTCCAATCAGCGCTGAGAGCTCAGGCTCATTTGATTCGAAGATGTTAGTTAGAGTCATTTCGATGAAAGTGACCCCCGAGTAGGTTGGTTTTGCTGAAGATAAATAAGGTCGCACACTTGACCAAGCACCGTCTGCTCCCACAACCAAATCAGCTTCGGAAATCTTCCCATTCTGGAAAGTTAGCTGGACTTTTCCGTTTTTAGATTTCTCAAGGTTTGCCAGCGCATAACCCCATTTTACAGAGCCTTCTTCAAGGGAATCCAACAGCATATCCCGTAGTTTTGAGCGATCAATTTCCGGACGAGCGTTATTTTCGGTTCCAATTACTTCGAAATGAACAGTTCCATGTTGGTCTAGTATTCGAATGTGCTCCCCTTCAGGTCGAGAATGTATCTTGAATTCGTCGAACAACTGAGCCACCTTTAGGGCATACTGACCTGATTCCGTGTGAAGATCAAGGGTTCCTCCTTGACCTCTTACGAATCGTGATTCTTCTTTTTCATACACTGTCACTGACTTCATTCCTCGACACTGGAGGACTCTGCAGAGAGTCAAACCCCCAGGACCACCGCCGATTATTGCAATCTCAAGTTCTGATGTCATAGCTGAACTCACCGATCTGTGGATTTGAAAATGTCTAATAAAACCAAAGTCGCTCAGATGATGGGCAGCACTAGCTGAATAGGTAAGAAAGGGAAATCAAAGACTTATTTCACCCAGAGAAGAAGTTGCTATTATCGAATATGTTACGTTGTATTTAAGCTCTTCGCCACGATTAGATTTTAATGAGCTATCGAATAAGCCCAATTTATAGTCTTCACTTAAGTTGTCAAAAAAACGTGATGCTGATAATGCCGCTGTTCAAGTGTAAAAGTTCACTAATAGAATGGGAAAAAATATATATGTCAATTGACGTCAACAGCAGACAAAAATGATTAAAAAAATTAAATTGTCACGTACACATTGAATTCATTTGTTAACAGACCTTCTTGAAGTTAAATTACAACACTCAGTAGTTATCACGGAGGATAAGGGGGAGGAAGTATGGAATAATTCGTACATCAATCAAAGCAAGAATAATAAGAACTATATGCATTTGTCATTCTTTAATGAATGAGGATTTTATAAAATAAGAATATTCTGTAGCTTAAAAACTGCCAATTGTTTGTCATTGCCATTTTCATTGTCATAAAAGCCATAGAACCTAGTGAAGTGGTCTCGTGACCACTATTCATTGTAACTGTGACTAAAAGCATCCACGTGATCTCATTAAGTTCAATTGCTATTTAGCATATCGAAGGATTAATAACTATCGTTGAAGGTGGATTTCTGGATAATTACCGTAAATCT
>VNWY01000482.1:0-41155 GCA_009869845.1 Pseudachorutes palmiensis | reverse complement strand
TCCAGCCATACGCAACAAATCAAAAAGAAAGGACAATGCAGAGTCTATCGCACAACTTTCACTTTGCCCCACACTTCCTCCCACCAGGGGATCCTTTCTTATAATACCCTCCATTTAGATGCTACGAGTGTCAAAGGTCAATGCCACTGTCCCTTCTCTCGAGGCCAAGGGAGGAATGAAGTCGTCCAGAGTTTAGTTTTCAGTGTTGAGTCCATGTTTGCCATTCTGTATTGATTCTTGTTCTGACCGCCAATGGGAGTCGGTTTCCTTGTTAATCTACAAAGGTATCTGTGCTCGGGACAGTTGCTTGAGTTGGACTCTGGACATGGAATGACACCATGTCCAACCAAACAAGATAACCAAACATAACCATTTACAACAATTACATCCAACAGAAGAACAAGCAACAAGCATTCCAAAAATCTACTTTTGGATTTGACCAACTTCCATTTCAGCCTTGTAAAAACATTCCCAACCCTCAGCTCTTGTTGTTTTAAATTCTAAAACGGAAATCAGAATGTGGAGTGTTTTGTGGTGGTGGTGGTGGTCGGTCCTATTGAGGATTTAAAAACACTGGACCAGAAGGGACACGGCAATACTCAAACAGAGCCATTGCCTGTCATTCCTCTTCCTTTGACCCCTGGTGTGAATAAGAGGCTTACCTCTTTTGATTTTGTCCAGATGACTGTTGGAATCGAGTAGGTGCTGCGGCAGAATTGACTGAGACAGGCTGTGGGACGTGGACGTGAAGGTGGTGGTGGTGGTTGAGGACATTTGACGAGAGCCCGTGACCTAGCGAACTCACCCCCGAATGGTGGTGCGGGTGGTGGTGGGCAGGGTGACCCATGTGTCCGACCGAGTTGAAGCTGGAGCTTGACTCTGGGCCCTGTGGTCCTGACCCAAGGGGCAACTGGAATAAAGAACTCAAGTGGAATTAAGGAAATTAAGGAAATTAAGAAAGGGAAAGTGAAAGAGTAGTGTAGGGTATCTTTTCTGGTTGTTTGACAATAGTGAAAGTAATGTTAAAGGGAGTGCATCGTTGCATGCGTGGGTGCTAAGCCGTGTGTAATCCTTATTATTCTAACCTGGTGGTGATGATGGATTTGGTGTAGGTGGAGAAGGTCCCCTTGATGAGGCACCGAGTTGACGAGATCCTGGAGACAAAGGCCCCCTGCGCCCCCTGGGCCCAAGTCCCCGTTGCCGTGTGTCTGGTGTCCAGTGGCGTTGGTCTGTGTGTTTGTGGATGCGAGCCCAGTGCAGGACTCCATGTCCGTGTCTTCCTGGCCCGTGCGGAGAAGGCTCCTTGGGAAGAAGGGCTTTCGGAAGGGCTTTCCCTTGGACTAGGAGCGGAAGTTGTTTTAATTTAATCCTTGCGGATCCTCCAATAATCTGGATTTGTCCGGCCTGGGCGTTGTGAAGGAAGACTGAAGATTCTATGGTAATCTCTCCGGGCTCAGACTCCGATTTAACCTAAGTCCAGGTTCTATTCATCATCCAGAAGAGGACCAGGATGTCACGCCTACTCAGCGAAACCACTCAACCAATCACAACAGCCCTCCCTCCCTCCTTCCTCAACACACCACACCACACTCTCAACAGCAAAGCTCAATACCATCACCCAATGGAGAAAGCTCCAATGTACAATTACAATTGAACAACAATTAAACTACACAACACCAGTTACAAACTGGCACATAAGCACAATTCACACAGGCTTTGCATTTGCCCTTTCTCCTTGTCTCTCCAGTCTCTCTATCCTACCCTTCTAGGCCTTATCTCGGTCCAAATCCTTGCAAATCTCCCAAAGTACTCACCACCACCACTCACTCCCCTGCCCCATGCCCTCATACACTCTCACACTATTCAACATACACCTTCAAGGGCACTCTCATGACATGGAAACAAGGACTTTGGGGTCATTTGGTCATTTGGTCCTCTGGTTCTTTGAGTAGGAATGGAAACGAGACTCCCTGTTGAGGTCACTCTCATGTTTGTCCCTCCAGTTGTGATGGTTGTCCAGTGTTGTCCAGTTGTAAGAATGATTGTGAGAGTAATGTTAAGGGTCATCAGTCAGATTGATTCCATTTGGTTAGCTTTGTGTGGGTTGATTGTTTCCTTTGGTGAAAGTTTGAAGGAGGTGAGTTTTGTGAGTGCGGGTAGTTTCCGTTGTCCCTCCCCCTGCGGATGTGGTTGCTGGCAGTTGAGATTTCAATGGAGTCTGAGTCGTCTCCTTCGGCGCTTCATTCGTTGCTAAGGAAGAAGGAAGGAAACTCCACCCAGATGCCTCCAGTATTCCACACACGATCAAATGCACAACCACCGCCGAGGAACAAACAGTTTCACTACACAATTATACACTCTGCACTGCCTCTGGAATTAGTCCATGCGGGAGTGGAGTGGAGATGGTTAGGTTAGAGTCGGATGTCTTCAATTCCAATTCCCCGTTTTTCTGTCTGATTGGTCTTGTTTCGTTTGGATGTTGTTTGGAAGGGAAACTCCATCAAGGAATTAGTCCAGTCGACTTGCTCTCTTCCTCTGGAGGGGAATTGATCCCTGCTATCTCGCCCACTCATTCAGCAGCCAAATGGAGGGGCAAACGACCTCCTTCCCTTTTACTTTCTCCAGTCAAATGAACAGAAGAACAGAGGCAGGTCAGAGTGAGATGTCAGAGGGACAACCAACAATCTAAACAATTCAACACGCGTCCAACAACACACGCTCTTCTAATTAACTTTCACCCCCTGGGCAAGGGGGTGAAAGTGGGGAAAGACTAGGTGAGGTGTGTGAGTGACTAAGGTTGAGCCCATCCACAAATGCCAGGAAATGAGCCTTGAAGAGCATTCAAAGTCATGAGTGCGTGAACAATTTAGTAATCATAATCCATATGCAAGGATTCCCATCATCACACTCACCCCAGCATCCAGCATCATCATAAGCATAACATTCATATCCAATACTCAGTACAATTAGAAATGCTGTAGAACTCTCTAACGGAGGGTTCCTTTTTAGTTTTTGGATTTTATAACTGTAGGTGTGTTGTTCTTTAGTCTGGTTTGTGTAATTAATGTGTTTCCGCCTCCTGAGGTTGACAAAGGGAGCAATGTTGGTGTTTGTATTGGACGGGTGTGAGTGTGTCCTGTGCATTGTCCCTGCATTGTGTCCTTCATTGTTATTCTTCTGCTCCCTCCAACAATGCGGGTTCCTCGGTGGGGCTTAGTCGAGTCAACATTAGCCCAAACGAGGAACACACGCCTGGAATTAGAATTAGAAAACCATCGTCCAGAAACTCTCCGCCCACAAATCTCGGCAGTTGGTGGATTAAGCACCCTCCACTTTCACCAAAATGAATGAGCAAGGGACGCACATATTGAACCAATTTATTACAGAACAAACACCCCAACAGATACTCCTTCCATTACAATACTTCCAGTAGTTTCATCCCCCACACCCCCACATCCATCACTCAGGGGAGGTTGGATGGAATTCTAAAGACCCAATGATTGGATATGGATCATTCAAGGCCTCATTCCAGTCCTAATTTCCCTTTTGTTTTTCATTACTGCACTGGTGGGAGTGGGGACACATCTGGGACTCCATTTCAAGGGACAGATGGACCAACCGCAGTCTTTAGATTTCTCTTTCTCCATGAGCATTCCAAAGAATGTGAACATCTCGATGTATTCCATGTCCCGGTACAACAAACAACATGGTTAGGTATAGTAGATCCATGGGTAAGCTCAATTTCATCAAGTAGGTATCATTGGAGTATTGCCGGTATTGGGTATGTAAGGTGCCTTGATTGAAGGGTCCCCTTACCAGTTGCGTCTGTTTGTATGTGTTGATAGAGTGCCCTCTCTCTGTCTTCTTCATCACTCACTTCAACGGCGCCAAATCACCACAATCAAAGGAAGGGAGGAATAACAGGTTCTGCGTCTACCGCACATGCCGCTCACACCAAAGGTCAAATTCCCACTCACTAACAACAGTATTTAATTAATACTGTTACCTAATTACCTATATAACTTTGAAAGGGGCTTATTCCATTGGAAGTAACTAATTAAAGAGATATATTTCAACGCTACAGCAGTAGAATTAAGAGTATTGAATAAGTAGGCATTGACTAAACAGTGCAAGAGAAGGGAGATTACCATTCAAATTGGTAGTCTTGTCAATCCCATATCATTAACTAATTTAATTCGGTGATACTTACTAATTAATTGTACACTTAGCTTAAGTTCAAGGATACACTGCTCATCTCTCCGCTGTTGGCTGGAGTTTTATGAGCCACCTATATTACAAAATATATAAAATGATAGGAAAACTGCTTTTCTTTCATTGAAGTCTTTGTAAAATTATTGTGAGTAGCAAAAAAAACTAGTAAGTAACTATAATTTTAACTATATAACTGTAATTAGTGTTAATCACTAAATTAACCACTCAATTAACCATTAAATTAATCATGGAATTGATCATTAAATTAACCAGTGAGTGGATTATTAAATTAATTATGGAATTAATTATTAAATTAACTATTAAATTAACAATTAAAAATCATTAAATCCGGGTATCGTGAAGATAGGAAACATTGATGGCCCCGCCAGGCGGCGATCGGGACAGTGCGGTTTGAGAACATGTTATGTCTTCATGGCCACAACAACCGAGAACTACTGGACAGTCTTTGCTGACACTTCTCCACTGACACGAGCCCAGAGAAGTCCAGGGTCAACAAGAAACAGCTGCTGGAACCAACTCGTCTCTCAGCAGTGCTTCACTACTGCTTCGTTAAAATCTACCCACTGACTGGCAGTGGACACTTACGGATGGACAACTGAACAACGCAACCCGCAAACAAGCATGTCAGAAAAGTCAGTGAAACTGGAAAGTGTGGAGGGGATGGACGGGGTCAATGACACGCTCACACAGTTCATCGGAATTATAGCCACATTCATGACCATCGCACAGTTCTTCTCCGGAACGTAACGACCCTTGCTTGCTAATAATACCCCAAGTCACGTCTCTAAACTCATCATATGCTCTTTTAGATTTACGGCTCGTAAAGTATGGCAAAAGGGGACACCCGGGGACCTGAGTCCTGTACCCTTTGTTGCAGGGGTGGCTGGATGTTCTCTCTGGTTCATCTATGGACATCACATCCGTAAGTTAAACCAATTTCATATGGACTACGGTCAACTAAACCAAGGCCTTGACTAAACTCAGTTTCGTTCATTTCAGAAAACAACACCATCATGTAAGGCTCTCAGTGAGTGCTGACAATCCAAACCTTAGTAATCCCTTGCCTGTGAATCCGACTTAATTGACAGTTGATGTCTGTTAAACTAAGTTTCAACTTATAATTTGCTTAATTCCCTCTTGCAGGTATACGAATGTTGCAGGTATTTTGCTCAACGCCTTCTACGTTCTTGTATTTTACATCTACACACAGAAAAGGGTGAGCATCACACATTAACACAAACACCAAACAACGACTCCTTACTTAATTTTATTCTCCACTTTATTCAGGTACTGATTAGCCGACAAGTCTTTCTAACGCTGATTGGAATTTCCAGCGTCGTGATTTATGCGAATTCGTTTAGACCGGAAGATTCAGAAATGACGCGGAACCACCTGGGACTGATTTGCACTGTGGTTTCACTCTCCTGTTGTGCATCTCCACTCATCGCACTGGTTAGATTAAACCTTAAAACTTTCATCTCACTCTAAATTTCTAAATTCCAGGGTCAAGTTATAAAGTCAAAGTCAACCGAGACGCTCCCTTTCCCCCTCATTCTGTCAGTCTTCTTCGTTTGCTTCTTGTGGTGGATCTACGGGATCCTGATCGGTGACTTTTACATGGAGCTTACCAACTTCTTAGGCACTTTGATTTCCATGGGGCAACTTTCTCTGTTCTTCTTTTACCCTTCTTCAAGCGCCCACGACAAAGGATACCTTCTGAGAGCCTCCTCCTAAAACCACGTAAGGGGACCTATTTAATCAATTCCAGATGAAGAATTGCTTCAGCACAATTCCATGATACTTTATCATAGCCAAATCCGCCCATACGGCTCATCTACGTCTAAATAACCTCAATCGAGAGAGGCATTAAATTTATTTTAGACATGACAAAGGCACAGTCATTTAATTTCTATTTGCGATGTTACACGAGTAAATTGTCTTTGCCGTGACACGAGTCCAGTCCACACTTCCATAAAAATTTATTCTAGCCAACTTTAATTCTAGCAGATTTCCTGGGAAATTTCAATTGTGTTCGAATGTCCATTCCAAGAGAACCCTCCAATTAATCTACTGTTTAGACTATACATTCACATTCTATTTAGAAATCTGGATGTTAATTGTCATTTTATGAGTTTGTGAATGCGTATTGGGAAATGCTGGTTTTGGATTGTATGAACCATTTCTCCAGGTCTAATTGAATGTAATGCTGTGAGTAATTGGAGGGTGTATAGTGGCCCAAGTGGCTCCGTTTCCAGTATTTGTGGCAGATGCGTGTTAGGGTTGGGACTTCCATTGTCTGGGGCTGGTAGCTTATGCAAATCAAATGTGGTCCTTCTGTTTGTCTGGTTCTATTCTGCTCCTCATGGGAAGACTTGGCTTGGGATGAATGGGGATTTGTTCCTTAATGAGTCTCCTCTCCCCAGCCAAAGGTAATCGACCAACTACTGCACTCACTCCGCAAAACCATCTTCATACATTCCAGGAGGAGCAAAGCAAAAATACTTCCGCTGTCCAGGTGGAGCTGCAAGTGCAGATCATTTCATCGCAAGTCCCACTCATGCTCTGCCTCGTGTCTCCAAGTCAATGAGGATCTGATGAAGAAGGAAGAGGGATGATTGTGTGAATTGTTTTAGACGGAGAGCACCTGTAGCTTACTCACCATCTGCTCACTCCTTCCCTTGAAGGACGCTACTCAAAGGCCTTACTCGCGTGCAAGGTGCTCTACACGACAGAGATGTTCGAGCACCTTAGAAAGAGGAATTGGGCAGGTGCGGGAAGTGTGTCAAGCGAAAGCTAGCTGGAGGTGTGATAGCCATCTGATGTTCCTTTGTTTGTGTTTTTGCAGCAGGGAATGGCGGAAGTGAGGCAGAGCATGGGAGATTCTTGGAAGAAGAGAATCCCTGTCTGGAATGTGCTTGGCAGAGTGACAAGGAACCGGGAATGACTTCATTGTTTGATCCCTTTGGGTTCCTTGGCCTGTCCAACGGAGGTGGCTGAGAGCACTGCAAACAGAGATAAGGTACTTCACTTCCATCACCTACACCCACAACACATCCACGCAATCACAAAGCAAAGAAAACTTAGATCCTTGCTCTCTATCTCCAGCGCATCCAGACAGAAATCCCACCGGAAGTGGGAAGGGTTTCTTGGTTTCTGTGGAATTGGAGCAGTCGAGTTGAACTGGCAACTGGGGTTGTGGATTCCATTTAGTTACCCTGATTTGATCATCCCTTTGGATTCCAGTGGCAGGAGGTCACCAGCCTCCCAAGTCAATTGGCCTTTCGGTCCGCACTTGAGGCATTTTGTAGTTTTTGCACGTTTGTAAACTCAAGGTTAGGAAGATTCCGTCTGAGAAGACAAAGGAGGGGTTGCTTTGTCAGCGAAAGTGATAAGAACTTGGCGAATATTTTTTTTACAGAGGAAAGGGAATCCGCCATCATGGAACGGAAGGGAGATTAGCTCATACTACCCACTCACGCAGTCCTTTGTTCGTCTATTACACCCTTCCATTCATTAGCAATTAGTAATTAATCCACGAGTAAGAGATCAAATGGTTAATAAGGCGTCTTCCAAGCTTAAGCATTCTTCGCATTTGCAATTCTCGTGAGAAATAAATTGGATTGCTGTGCTCTAAAGGCGCCAGAGGAAGGGTCCAATCGCATTCCAGGAATTAATTCCAATTTAAAGTTTTATGGCCAGTGTCTCCTGGAATTTGATTTGAGTTGTCGATTGAAAGGGCGTGCGAAGGTGGCAACTGTAAACTTTCCACGGGCTATTCCATGTGACTAAACGCAAGTTTCTCTCATTGGAGAGATACGTCAAGGGACGTTGGAGCAGTCACCTCAGATTGAGTGTTTCACAGATGCTTGTTGTTTTATTGTAATCACTCGTCTGGGTCTCCCAACAATCCAGAATTATCACTTTGTATTTGCCAATGCAAACAAAGGAAGTCTGGAGAGGTAGAGCACACAGAGGCAAACAAACGATAGGAACAAACTCAAAGGGACACAGAGTAGATCAAATGACCTCAACAGGGCACTCACTCCACTGAAAATCCATTTCTAACTCCTTAATCGCAATTCCTTTCGCTTTCTCAGCGAATCTGAAGGATCCGCACATGAAGGAGGTGCACATGTTGATGCATGTGGCCCATAGGTCAAGGTAGATTGTCTTATGAACATGTCAGTCAGTGCATGAATGTCTCTATCCACTTGATAAGGGACTGTATAGGAACTGCTCTTCTAAACCCTTGACCCTCCCAACATTCCGGGTCATCAACCAATCATCAATTGCAATTTCTATAATTGAGTATTGAAGAGGGGCTATAAGATTCCTTTGTTCCTTGGAAAGGACATTTAAAAAAGAGACGCCATTCTAGCCTTTGATGTGCATTTATGAGGTTTTAGCTTGAATTGGGGATTGGGTGGGGTTGTAATAGTAAAATTGAGTTAGTAGTGACGTGAGTGTGACGTGTTTGTGTGTCAACGTGTCCATGCGACGTGTCCACTGGACCAGAGATTGGTTACGTGTCTCTGGACTACGCAGATCCAATACGCGGACCACTGCAGTCTGCATTGAGAGAGTTTTTTCTCCACGTGGATCAGCAACTGCGAATTGGAAACCAAAAACCGCTATCCAATTGATTCTAGCAATTCAGCCCGCAATTCTAAGTGACCTTCCACTCACTCTCACATGGGCCCCGCATGGCCTAATCAACCCGGCTAACCGAAACCACTAGAGATAGTTGAGTAGGGACAGGAATTGGCAAAACTGAGAACGGAAGATGCAGAGATTAGGAAACCACAAGCGTTCATTCCCACATATGAAATGATTCCAGAGCAAATCGTAGTTAGACAAAGTGCGTAGTGAAGTCGTCACATGCTCATAATTTGTGAGATTGGGAATTAATTGGCTTATGCGACTAAGAAAGGGATTGGAATATTGGAATTGGGGCAGCTGGAATGTGTAAAGGGAAGTTGCGTTTGACCTAGTTTGCATGTGCCTGCTGTAGCCACAAGTTGGCAAATGGCGAAAGGTCATGTTCCCCCCTACCCTGACTGTAATTGGGAATAATTGGATTTGGGTCACTCTGCTCCCCACCTGGCACTTGAGTCTTTTTATCAGCAGGAAACAAAAAGAATGCGAGGTACAAGTATCCTACGTCAACTGTGTTGCTTATGAATCTCTCTGGTCAGCATAGATACTGGACAATGTTTCCAAGTAGATAATGTCCATTGTCACCACTCCAGCCCTGCTTCAGGGATTTCATACGGGGACTGTGGGAAAATGCAATTGTTGCAGAATGCAGGCTGTAATTGCATCCTCCGTGTGAACTGAATGATGAAATGTGATTGGTGGAAGGGACATTTACACAAAACAACGCACTTCTCTCAACATTTATGTATGCGGAGATGCGTTTTCTTTTCTTTTCTATTTGCTGGATGGATTGACCTTGGGTTGTAAGTTGTGGTCTCCTGGAGTCACGCAGTTGGGGTGTGAGTGGTATCTCTCCAGCAATGTCATCCCCACCCAGTCCATTCACAACCAGACAGACTCAGCAGTTTCTTCCGCAGAAATGGAAGGTCAATGTTGAGACTATTCAGCCAGCCACAGACGCTTCCATAAATCAGCATTTCATTACAAGCAGTATTTCATTGCACAATCTAATTCTACGACGATCCTCCAGTCTCCCCATTCATTCCCATCATCAGCACAAAGGCATTTAATTTCTGCAAACTTCCGTTCAGTCTATGATACGATCTCAGGTGGAAGTAAAAATTGCTCCAATTATGCCATCGTTTACTCTCCCAATGAGGTTGGAGCACTGATTGGACTCCTGGAGTGTGGGACCTCCATCCATCTTCCTTTCCCAACCTAGTCTCATAACTATGACCTCTCCATGCATTGGGTCACCAAGGACAAGGAGAGACACACGCAGAAACACAGAAACTGGTCTGCAGAAGAGGTGTCGTGGATACTTGTTGAGCACTTTAATTTCGCTATGCCTCGAGGGGGTTCAAATGCTCAAATGCGGAGAGTTTTTGGTGGATTTGCATACGGGATTTGAGTGGTTTAATTGAGCATGCAACCACCTCGTGACTTGAATCAGTGCCCACTCCTTAACACATGAGGCATTAACTCCCTGGGAAATGGAGACCAAGGGCTTATGACTCAAGTATATGCATTCATCAAACGCTGCAAAAACAATTTCGCAATTGGAGTTTATTTCGAAGAGTGACGGGGACAAGGAGACAAAGGAATTGACACCACATGCTCATCTTAGACACAGACACTACAAACTTCCCACGCTCATCAACACGGTCCCCAATGTCCCTTGTTGATCCTTATAAAAGACCCTTGGAGGTACGTAAATCTGAGCCAGAGATGGAAGGTGGTCTTTGATAGAATACAGGTGCAAATGCAACGGAATCTTCCTTGTAGTACACTCCAACCCCCTCATGCAAATACTGTAATCATATGAACTATGACATGAGCTATGGGCCAGTCCTTTGTCCTTCCCTCTGGTTCTCTAACCTTCCGTTTGGGCCTTTGCCATGGCACAGTCCCACTTTGTCCCTCCATCTTTCACATCTTTTAAAGCCCGAATTCTCAGTCGGCCCTTTTTCTTTTTTCCTTGGAAGGTTCCTTTGAAGGGTCTTTTCCAAGAAGGAAGGTAGGCTCCAACAATAGGTTTCCTAGAGAGAGAAAATGTGAAAACAAGAGAGATCCCTTCATACATTGAATTGGGATGTTGGGCAAGGCACTTCCAAGGGCCCACAAAGGCGTCATTCAGGGAAATGCTCTACTTCTACAGCAAGGGTCGACTGACCTGACAAATCAACATGGAAGACAGACTCCAATCAACAGGAAACCCCCCTTGAATTAAATGACTCTGAAACACCCCAAGGGCCCAAGGGTACAAGTGGACAAAATGGAAATGAGCACCTTGTGAAGGGACAATAAATTCCCTATAATTTGTTTCAGAAGAGACAAAGGGATGTCTCTTAGGCTGTGTGATGGGGAAGATGTCGCTGGGTTCGCAGCCAGCCAATGAAGGGGTCTCGGTTGAAGATTTATGAAGTAAAGGGACTCTGTGTGGGCAGTGGGCCTTATTCCTGACCTAGGGCATTGACTTCTGTTCCCTCTCTCCTCTTAGTCCTGAATTCCTTATTCTAAAAGTGACTTTGAATGCCTTTTGAATGTGACTTTCCAATTGGGTATACTAAATGTAGATGGTTGGATGTTGCATTTCTCCAATTCCCATTCCCTCATTGGCTGATTGTCTTCCATTGTTATTTGTGTATATTAACTACCCCAACTACCCAACTTCCCTCGCTTAATTGGAGTCATTGCTCAATTGAATCAGAGGATGGATGACTCTAAATTCAATACACTTTCACTCGCTCTCCCCGTCAGGGGCATCAGGGCAGGAAGTGGGAGGAATGGAACAGGACGTACGGAATGTAAATCCAACACAAACGGCACCCCATACACATCAAACAACACTTGACCAATTGAAGAGAAAGGGGATTGGAGGACAGAGATTGGTTGAACCAAGGGTCCCCTGGTGTCCTTCATTCCCTCAACTGGTGGCTCATCAGTCACTTTGAGACCCTAGAAGATGTAGAGAGAATAGCAGGAAGTGCAAAAATAATCCTTTTGTACTTGAAGGGATTAGATTCCAACCCTCCCCGTGTCTTTCGTTATAAAATGGAATGAAGAAGTGATGGTCCTGCACACTCATCATGAGGAGCATATGTACAGCAATTGGCCAACTTAATTCCAATCTACATTCCAAACCACTTGCAAACAATTCTGCAGTAGTTGAATGTTCCTTGTAAATGGATATTGGAACGATTCCTTTTGAATGGGCTCGTGTGGGCCCTTTGGGTTTTTTCTTTTATTCCAGTCCCCTCCTGGGCTTCATAAGATCCTCAAGATGCAAGATGTTCTCAGTCGTCGTCCTTACGTAATTCCTTTGTACACAATCAACCAAGGCTAAGGGTCTCTCCCTTACCCACCACCTGCTCCCTACTACTGCTAGTACTTACACGCTTCATCCTGATGAAGCGTGTGTATAAGGACCCATAAAACTCTCATCTGCCTTGGAAGGTGAAAAGTGAAGCCGGAGCCTTTCCCCGGAGAAAGTCTACTAAAACTGGGATTTAAGAAGGAAAGGCGGGTTGAATGCTGAATGCTAAAGTGATTGGAACCGAGGCGGCATTGCTGCATTGGTGTTTTAGCCTCCTCGTGGGTATCTTTGCCGGGTCTTGTAACCACCAACTTAATTCCCAGCAGGATGTGGTTTCCTTCTAGACATCTGTCTGGACTCTTCACCGTACAATCCTCTTAACGCATGGACAATCGCTGCACTTTCACCACCTTAAATCCCACCAGGGTCATTGCCTGGAAGGTCAGAAGGAGATTGTGGTCAAATGGAATTGGAATTGGTTGGAATTTATTCCCTTTACTTACGCATGGAGTATGAAATGGAATCAAAAATGAAAGGACTCGGAGGTTAAGACCCGAGGGATGAGTGGAAGGGAAGGGCCCTTATTCCACCTGGCCTTTTTTGTTTTCTCCACACGCACAGAAAGGGACATGGGAAGGAGTTCCCATGCGTCTTTCGAAAGCATATTTCCAATGCAGCTGTCGAGAGATCCAAGTGAAGTGACCGGGTCAGCATGAATCTCATCTGCATGAATCCCTTTGCTTTGATGCTCTTTTGTTTTGTCAATTAAGTCCTTGGACAGGTGTATTGCCTGCTTAGTTCTGGCTTGGGGTGGATGACTGAGGTTTAAAAAAAGAAGTGGACTGACTGGTTTTGCTGGAGGAATGCCAAATGATCCCCAGTCTCTGCTGCATCCCTGCATCTCTCTGTCGTCTGTCCTCACAAATTATGTGATTCCCTATTCTAAAAATGGTCCAGCATCTCTGCATCCAGCAGAGGACAGAAACAGACATATCCCATAACTTCCGCTCTTGAACTGGGACCGAGATGCGTCACCAGCCTTGTTCCGCCCGTGTCTCCTTCGTCCGTCTAGACGAGTCACATGACTCCCACTGCGTCTTCCGCGTGGCTCTTAGAAGGCGGGCATTCCCTCCTGGCCCAGACTGGGTTCGGATCGATCGTTCATTGCTCTCACCCGGCGGAGCGTTTCGGCTGAAGCCAGGAACTTGGCGCCTTCCCGACTCCACAGACTGCCAGGTCCAGAGTAATAATCCATGGCGTAGTAAAGGAGTAACCTTGGCACTGCTACACACAAACCAAAAGCATGAACGTCTAAATGCGTCGCGACATTTCGATTTTTTGCAAATGCCTTTCTCCGCTGACGTTCTTTGCAAAAATGCCGGAATCTCTGTCCTTGTCTTGGAATTGAAAAAGTGAGTCCACCACAGGGTTAGGAGATTCGCTGTTCTACAAGGATTTATTACTTTCGTCTTCTCCGCAGTAGAAACAGCATCTGCAATGCGAAGAGTTTGACACTGAAAATTGGCAAATGGAAATACGACCTCCATTTCTGCGAAACACATCCCGTTACCAATGCAATCCATCCATGCACATGAACATTCCTCCAATCCCACTTCTGTCACTCTCACTTCATTGCCAAATTGGGTCTCCTTCATGGCCAAATTAGGTCATGTCAGAGAAGCCAAGGAAGAGGAAGCCTCATTTGGACATGGACACAAGTATTGCCATTTCTTTGGAAGCCATTCCATTGGGGAAGCGTTTTTGACTGGACAATGGGTTCTTTGTCGGACTGTTTAGTGCTATAAACCGCAATTCCAGGTTGCCATTTGAAGTGGTCTCCTCCCCTTATGCTCCCCTGGCTCTTTTATTATCACCAGAAACAATAACATCAAGTAATCTTCCGTAAACAGAGAGTGAGGACAATACTCCAATTAACTCTATACAATCCAATGTTCATGTGACCCATGTCTATGTCTCCTCCCCTCCTGTCGGGTCAACTTGGATTCCGAATGAATTGAGATGAATTGGATGAGTCATTTGACGAGGGACTTTAAAGTTAATCAGAGAATGATGTATAAGTTGTAGAACAGGAGTGAATGTTGCAATTCTGTCGTTTGTATGTCTGGTGTTAAGTAAGTGTGTATTTTCGTCAGTGGGTCAAAGGAGCGTCCTTCTCATGTCCAGGAGGTAGAGTGGGTGGTTGATACTGTTTATCAGTGATTATGACCACTCTTCTGTTGTGGTCCATCCAATTAATCTCCATTATCAACAGAATTAACCACTGATAGGAGCAGTTCAGACTAAAAAAGTGAAAATGCGTCAACTACGCATTTCAGGCGTCCTTGTACTTCACACGAAACCAAGACACCCTGGCATTGTCTCGTCTCTGCTGGAGAGTGTGGATTAGTTGACCCATTAAAGTGTGAATAAGTTGCTCCAGACGAGACGGATGACGAGGAATGATGAGACGAGCAGTTTCTAGTGGACATTCCCTGGTTGGTTTGGCACATGGTTGTATTGTCTGCAGAATTGTATTGTATTAGCATATACTCCCTATGGCTCTGTTGATGAGTCTTCATAAATGTAGGAGGTTCAAGGCCTTACTCACGACCTCATGAGCATGATTCACTGTAGACTTACCCATTTATTCCAGGTACAGGAGAAACTCAAAGGACTTTCCCCAACATTACTCAATATTTACGATACCATACTATAGTTACTAGAGTGAAAGTGTGGCCTTGTAAGAGGCTACTGCCCCTACATATTGGGAAACCCGGAACACCCGGCTAATCAATCAATCAATATAATAGGGAATCACTTGATTCAATTAGCAAGTAGAAACCAAGACCCCCTTCCAGTCCACTCTTCTTTCCGAAAAGGGCATCCTTTGTGGTTCCAGTGGGTGGTTCCGTCTCTCCCGCTTCCTTCACTCAAGGTCAACTGGGGAGCCAATGGATGTTATTTTACTACATACTACTACTACTACTCGGGCCTCTTTAAACTCCCGTCCCTCCTTGGCTGGACCCTTTGTGTGTCGTAATTCTCATGTGTCTACAAAGTACAAACTCACACTCCTGTATGGGGGAAGATCTTCTACAAAACATAGTCAACTCTCGTATTCAGTTTGATAGGAGTTTCATATGTATGGATTTGTTTTGATTTAGTAAAAATTGAAAATAAAATCAATTAAATAAATTAAATTAAATTGGCATATCATGATCGTGTTGTTTTTCAAGAATTCATTTTCTAAAAATTCAAGAACCTTATTTTAAAGCCATTCTTCTAGACTGAAGCCACATTTGTTGATCCGATGCCGAAAGTCGTGTAATAAAAGTAAATTGGTAAGTTATACAGCATACACTATTAATTTGTTGACCGTGACGTCAACCTAATAAAAAGGGTATCGATTATGAATTTTGCACGGGACATACTCAACAAAATAATAGTGTGTGCTGTACATTACATGCTAATGATGTTAAATGTTGAATGAAAGGATGGTAATTTTCAAAATGAAGAAAATAAGGTAATAATTTTTTACTTTTATATTATATATATATATTATTATATAAATTAATTTAAAGCTAGAGACCTCACGCGAGGTTTCATTTCTGTGAAGGATGCTGCAGTTAAATTAAGAATAAATAAAACTTAAAAATTAAAAAATAAAGTAACAAAAAAGTTCATAAAACTAAACCCAAAGTACTTATCGATAAATGTAATGAATTTTGTATTTGTAATTTCTAAAATTGGATATTTTAAATTATAAAACTACGGATTTTAGTAGTTATTTATTTAAATCCGTATTATATTTGGTGTGTTATAATTGTGTGTATTTTGCATTGTCTCTCCCCCATGTATTTGTATATTTTCTCCCTCCATTCATGGGGTGTCTTGTCCCCTCTCCCGCTCCCTTGACTTTACACACTAAACGGAGGGAAAGGATTCTCCGGCTAGCCACCTCAACCACACTCTGTTTAGGAGCTGTTTCCCTGCCCTCTCCTCTCTTGCCTTTTCTCCCTTTCCTCTGTATGTCTGAGCCGGTCTGAATTGGGTGTTTGTTGTAATACTTGTTCCCATGCTTCCTCATTCATTCCCTCCTCCTCCTCCTGCTCTCACTCACTCTCCGCTCTTCTTCCCGCGAGGATCTCCAGCCACCCCAAGTGAACCAGCAACTACTGAAAGTGACCTGGAAGGGACGCATCAAGTGTCTACTGGAGAGTGTTTGTTGAGTGTCAGTGACTGTGGAGAATGCCAGTCATGGTTGGCAATAGAAGGAACTCATGTGGCAGGCATACAAACAACGAACCAATAAGGGTAATTACTTTAGACCAATAACAACCTATACACGAGTAGTAGAGGGAAGGGAGTGGCGCCCAAAGAGAGACGCCGGCTAAAGTCCATATGAGGAAAAAGCCGGCTCAAACTCACTCTTCTTCTCTTTTACATTCCAACCATATGCTCAAGAATACACAACACAAAGTCCCACTCAAGGCTCATATCCCTTCAATTGAGGCCCTTCATTCAGTTTATTCTAAACTTTACAGTCTGTCGAATTGGAAATTGAGTTTGTAGTTGGGCGGTGTTGGTTTGATCGACAGACGCTCAGGACAAGGTCGCCTTTTGAATCCCCAATCCCAATTTGCAAATGAGGAAGGGAGCCATATGGAGGGATGAGTTGGAAATAACAACTGGAAATATTAACATTAAACATACGCCAACATTCCACACAAAATAATCCATAGTCTACAGCTTTGCAATCAACTAATACCATCAGGCTCCACCGGAAAGGGATTCACAATCATAAACTTACTGGACTCTGTCGCTAAATTATCAAAATTCCAAAGACTTCATTCAAACCGGTTGCTCATCTTTATGACACAAAAACTAGACATTTCCACAGAATTAGTTTCCCTCGAGTGACTGCTTTCCATGCTTACTATAATAGGCTGTACGGTTCTCTTCGCACCAAGAATTGCAGTCCCTAGGTGTTGCCTTCTAAAAATAATTTGGACACGATTACACTTTTTTGCAGAGCTTTCGCATGTTTATTGTGTGCGGAGGAAGATATCGATCCCTGGAGTGTCGGGCGAAATACGTTCCATTCCAATGAGCGGTGACGCAAATAACTTCCCGTTATGTAGACGCTATGTTAGACTAGACATCCAACCTAAAATCTATCTGCTAATTGTTTATCATCCCCCCCCAGGATTGTTAATTGGAGTGTGGGTGTTTTTAATTGTTCCATTGTTGGTATCTCCTGGAAATAAAAAGTTTCCAGTGATCAGTCCAAGTGGCACTCATCCAGTGCCTGACTGACGAACAGAATGCGAATGGTGACTCAGGCCAGTGGGATCTCTGCCACGTAGTCACCAACTCACAAAAAAGAAATCTTCCAGGCAGAGGTACTTCCTAACACGAAGCTCCTTTGAATCACCCATAATATCAACACCATTCACACAACGTTAACAACGTTACATTCACGATGTTACTTCCCCCCTCCCCCTCTTGTATTATTCAGTAGTAATGTCGAATATTCCATGTTGTTCTTCAGAAGAGAGGAAATGCAGTTTCATGTTTCTCATCATCATGTCGATGATTGTAGCAAGGGCGAGTGGGTGCCTTTACTAGGTGCCCTTTGGGGCTGGCTGGGACGGTAGGAGGAACTGTTCCGTGGGAAAGTAGCGTGTGAGAGAAGGGAAGAAGCCGGTCCATGTGGACGGAACAACCGGCAGAATAGTCTTAAAAGGATTCAGAATTCAGGACTTAAATCCCGAGTTCACCTGAACCAAGGAAAGGAAGGATTGATGGGGTAAATGTTGATTGTGAATGTATTGAGGAGGGAGTTCCCATTGTTATCCCATTGCGATTGTCCCTTCATCAACTGCCCTATTCCAAATCTCCTCGTCCTCCGTGTATGACTCTGGGTTTATTATGATTCAATTTGAAGTACTCACTTCCTCTATCCACAAACAGTTTAATCCATTATGAGACATTTGAGGAGGATTTGCGTGTGTGCGTCCTGAGCCACCTCCACATCCGCCTCTCAATTGGATCAATTTGCAATCTCATTTGCATCCATTGCATTCTTCCAGTCGCCGGCACTCCGTCCAGCTTGTCTCGACTCAGTGCGCCCAATTGAGTGTCTGAATGGGATTCCTTTGGTAGTGGCCGGTGGTGGTTCATGTTGGAATTCAATTGATGAGGTGGATGGACAGTGGATAACAAATCTTGTGGTAGGGAATTGCCAATTCCTCCTTTCTTTTTGCAACTCCTTCTGCCCTGCCAACTGCTCTGCTAAGTGTCAGTGACTCCAATTGCAATTAGCCAAGGTGAACTAATCTAGTTTCCACCTGATCCCCTGATGAAATTAGAAACGACTCCACAAAGTAGCCCAGAGCTCTCATAAATTGATCATGATCTCCATTCAAATCTCTCCAATTCCACCAATTGGAATCCGCCAATTGCAATAAATTAGCTTGAGGAAGTGCATTTCCCTCAGGGCTTGCTAAGGTGCCGGCCGGCATCAGGGCGTGTCCACCTCTTGAATCACTTTGCTCGTTTGTTAGTTGTGCTTTGAGTGACTAAAGAATGCCACCCTGCCACCCAACTCAACAACGCTTGTCAGCCCACAATGAGAAATGGCAAGTTAGCAAACCCGGTTTCACGTGACAGGGAATGGACTGCACTTCTAATTGCACTTGCCCATAACCTACATCAAATGCAGCGGCACGGACTCATGATTGGTTTCTTTTTCAGGTCAAAGTGAAGGACGCAAGGCGGAAGCAGCAGTGGGTAGACCCTCTACCCACTCCACCCAGGTCACCCTCAGCCTCAGATCTGGTCGATTCAGAACCCATCATGGACGACCTCTGGGAACTCTGGACAGGGACGGGTCTCATCGAGCACATGGAGGAAGTGGAACACAAGTTCACAATCAACGCAGCGCTCAATGACCTGGGCTTCCACGAAGATGAACAACAGACAGGGAGGGGTACGTATAGGAGAATCAGCCTTGGAGACATTGATGACGCAGAAGGACTCTTCAATAACCGTAAGCTTAAAGAGAAAGCATCAGACTACGCGTATAATAAGTTACAACCTGATCCCTGACTTGTCTTGCAGTGTCTTCCTGTGATGACAGTGACTTAATGACGGAAGGTGAAGACGACGAGTTGCTGAAGCATCTCTTTCAGTTTGTGTCTGATGATAGCCCCCCGCCCACGAACCCTCCTTCACCCCCTGCCCCCGGGGACACAGAATCCGGTTCCGGTGACTTCTGTCCAGACTTCCTCATAAACCCAGATGCGATCAAGGTCGAGAGTTGTAGTGGGCCGAGCAGTTTGGACGGCAGTGAGGAATCTTTCTCCTCAGACTCGGGAATCGTGGACGATGAGCAGAGTGGCCTCCCGTCCCTCTACGATGACGCCTTCATTGGGAATGAACTCATCCCCACTCCTGACATATTCGGGCCAGACCATCCTTTCGACTCCCTCATTGACGACGTCAATTCATTCTTTGGGGACGGAAGCGGAGAAGAGCTGGAGGTCAAGCATGACTGCATGTGGAACGGAATCGGCTGCCCAACCAAGCCGAATGGGAAGAAACCCGTCGACCTCATCAGTTCCAGCTCCAGCCCAAAGCTGGAAAAGTTTGATGACTACATGGCAATGGCCAAGAAGATAAAAATTGAGCCCAAAGGGATGGAGCTGAATGTCAAGAATGAGCCAGAAGAACAATTGGCGGCTGACCTTGGGGCGGAGGACGCTGTAAGTGAACTCGGGAAGGTGCACTGGGTGTGAACGAGGAAAACTAGCCAACTGCCAATGCCCTCAGACGTATTTTTTACTAGAAATACTACGTCGTAGTATCCATGATTGAGGGATTTCTCTTGTTTGCCAGGGGGGATTGGGATCTCTCATGGCATACTGAAGAGTGACTCTTTGCTTTCTTTACAGATGTGTTGGAACAATGATCCATACGCCATGTGGACAGAGGCACACCCAACCACCTCCCAAGTCCACATAGGAGTACCCGATGAGTTCAAGGGCCTTGACTGGACAGACTTGATCGATGACACGAAGGAACGAGCAGAGCAACTGGAGAAAGACAGACAACGCTACCGCCTGTCCGTCATGAATGACCATTCTTATGCACTCCCAAAGCAGAGTGAATCCAGATTCAAGTCAGAAACATTCATGGGACTCCCTGGTAGTAAGTGACACAATAAAATATCCGATCAATTCGTTTTCATTGAATGCGCTAATTCAAAGTTCAATCTCAGCACCAGCCCCAACCGTAAATTCCTCTCATTTGCTCTTAATGGCAACCTATTTGTGGAAGGCAATTAGTTAATTGTCATGTTGTCCTGCCTGGGTACTTGGTCCACTCTCATTAAGATTCCTCAAGGCAGAGTCTATTCCTGAATTAGGAAAACAAAACTTAACCCCTCAATTCACATTCCCAAAATATCTTTAGTATTTATGGCAGAGGACGAAAAAGGGACTCCATTCGGAGAACTGAGTGGAACATTTGGAATTCTTTTGACATTTGTAGATGACCACTTACACCCTTCTCCTTCTGGCTTTGAATGAATTAGGATGAGCACATTGTATTGTGGGATTTAACCCCATTGGTCATCTTGTGAATCATTGGTGTTGGCATTGCTGGTTATGCGGTGTCATGGACTGCGGGAACAAAGGCCTCGTCCACCTGTCCATAACTTTATTTATTTCTCCACACGACCTTGGCCGTCTACCTCCTCCATACATTAACATTTTTGCAGATTTCTTGGATTGAGCTGAGGGCGGTGGTGGTGGTTTTGTTGGTTCCCCTCCCGTAGTTTTCTCGTAAGACGTTTCCATTTGCCAATTGCGAGTGAACAAAGGACGGTTTTTTGCAATCTTCGCATCCACGTGTATAAAAAAAGAGTGAGGGAAATGGCCCGGCACAAGGGCACTCGCCACTTATGTAATTCACTCGGATACGCAGACACAAACGAGTTTGGATCATTTCCCAAATGAAGCCAAATTCATCCAAATGAATTCCAAATGAATTCAGAACCACATGGACAAGGGACTAGGAGGAGGTGTTGGAGTGGAAATCTTCCATGCGGATTTAACTAATCGGAGGCTAAAGTATTGATTCGATAAGGAGACTTATAACAAAGTACACCCAAAGTACAATGATAAGCACAGGACAGACAGAGCAGTCTCTACCCAATTCCCCCTTGCCCTTCACTTGTCCATCCCTGGAGGTCGTGTCTCATCCACCTTTGACCTCGTCCTATCCCACAAGCACCATTGATTAGAACCACATGGGCAAAAATGCAGTTTTGCAGAAATATCGCTGAGCAGAGAAAAAACTCCTGGTAAAGAGCAACTATGTTTCATGTCCCAATCAGGAGATGCCCCTTGACCCTTGCCCAAGTGCATGAGACTGTCTGTTGATAATTGTTGTTTAAACCAGGGACTGGCTGGTTGTTGGCGTTGGTTGACGTCATCCTCGCCCATCCAAGGAGATCCACGATCTTAAATCAAGACTCATTCAAAGAATTCCTTCCCTTCGTCATGCTCCACCATAACGAACATGATCATAGACACAGATCTTCACCTTTCCGCCTCCTTTCCTTTTAATTGCTCCAATTCCGAGGGCTGATGTTGATTGAACTGCATTCACTGAGAGCGCTGATTTGACTCTGACTCTGAATTAATGGTGATTGACTTGATTCAAGGTTTCCTCATCAAGGAAGAGAATGGTGATGACTATAGTGGTGTGGGCAAGAAGACGAAGATATTGGTTCCTCTCAAGGACTTGATGCAACAGCTCCAGCATAAAGCCTTCCTTGTAACCCAAGTCGGTCCTGGCAGGAAGGTCGTTCGACTCACCGGAAAAGAAACTGTCAAAGGTCCGCAAACCATGAAACACTATTGAGTCATTCTCTTCCCTGCAAACAAGCCGAGTCACCTGGACTCGGCTGCGCACTTGGCTCCATTCAGAGACTCCATCCTCATACTCGGAGGAATGGAAGTTTGTTCAATGACAAAGACGTCAGGCGACATGACTCCATTCCTCCGTATATGCGGAGGGAATGCTGATAAATGAGGCTGGGTGACGCACTTGCAGGCGACACGAGCCAAATCTACCAAGCGACATTAGCTACACATTCCGCCTTTCGTTCGAAGCTAATTTTATGTCTCTCGTTGCAGGGGTCTTCGGTACTTTTCAGACGGCTGCCTTTACTTCCTCCTTCAAGCCTGTCTCCAGCTACTGTGTTCCACAAACGTCCCTTTTCAACCGATCAGCCAATGGCCTGAGTCGACTCTCAGGAACAACCTCAACCTCCACCCCCCAGTCCCCCACCGTGTCCAGCACTGGCTCCTCTTCTAGACATAAAAAGTCCAAAGCCAACAGATCAATCATGCGGGAAGGAGGGACGATCACTTTCCCCAACCAAATGCCGAGTCCGAGTTCCCCCGAGGAGTGTCCCCTGACGAGTAGTTCCGAGTCCCTGAGTGGTTCCGGGCGGCCGAAGAAGACAAGAACGCATAACAACATGGAGAGGATGCGGAGAATAGACTTACGGAATAGCTTCGATTGCCTCAAAAAGTTGGTCCCTCCGTTAGCCAAGTCGAGCAAGTGCTCCAAAGTAGAGATCCTGCGGAGAGCAGAGGAGTACATCCGAGCCCTTCGCTCCGTAGAGAAAAGGCTTCAAAAGGAGGAGGCGACGCTGCGAAGTAGAAACGAAGCACTCAAGCTCAAACTCCTGCAGCAACAACAATAGATGCGCTTAGTTGTACTGGCGACAATTAGGGGAAGTAGAGTAGTTGGAGACTCAGAGGTCGAAGGGCAGAGTTTACACTTAAAGCGAATTACATTTAGACAGAAAAACGGGATTCATATATATTTAAATAGCTCCATATTTTAAATAGTCTTTGGAAGGTTTTTAGTGTTTGGATTTAGATTACTATTTATATCAACTGACCGTTGTTATTATCCTTAAGGGACTTTCTCTCTTGTCAACCAAGTTATCTCCTCCCATTGGGAAAGGGACTTTTACTTCTTTTTGATGTTAATATTGACTTGTTTACTCTTATTTCAACAAAGTAAATTGTGTTCCACTTTAGACAAATAGCATTCCAACACCACTCAACTACACTATAGATTACTTACTCGACCACAATGTCATGGAGGCACGATTGGCAACAGTCGCAATATTCATTTCTTATAGTCGTAGAACCCACCACCGGACTTTGTCCCTAACTTCCCTTCATTCACCAACTTCTTCAGCATCTCCGGCACTTTGAACCGTGGGTCGTTTGGATAACGCTTCTCCCAACCTAGAATACACAAACGACTCATTTGGAGTCGATTCTAAGCAGCATAGTTTGACTATAGAACTCCACTTACCAGTGAGGATGAACAACATGACATCTAGTCCCACGTAGTCACCCAATTCAAAAGGTCCCATTGGATACCCTGCAATTAGAATGTGATCGCTGGAATGCCGGAAATACTTTCACAAGAAAAGTGAAAACTCACCTGCACCCAGCTTCATAGCTACATCGACATCCTGGAAAGTTGCATCACCTGCCGTTTAAAAGAAAGAAATGAACCATTTGATTTGGGAGATGGGATTGCAAATGGAAACTACCTCGTTCCACCATGCCCATTGCTTCCACAAAGTTAGGAATAAGGAGACGATTGACGATGAATCCCGGAGTGTCTTTGCAGGATACGGTGGCCTTCCCAACACTTTTACCCCATTCAACCAATTTGTTGAACGTTTCATCCGACGTCTCCTTGATGCGTATTACTTCGAGTAGCTTCATCATTGGCACTGGATTGAAAAAGTGCAAACCACCAAAGTTCTGCTTCCTAGTTGATTTTGCAGCAATTTCAGTAATTGGGATGGAACTTGTATTTGAAGTGAAAATGGTGGAGGGTGGAGCAACCTGGAATATGGAAAATTCAAGACTCATTCATTCAGCAATCCTTTGTCTAATCTAATTCCGATTCTTCGGGATTTCTTACCTTGTCTAGCCCACCAAACAGTTTGATCTTAACGTCCAAGTTCTCCACTATAGCCTCTATGACCAGTTCAGATGCCTTCACTGATCCATTGAGATCCGTGTTAAAGTTGATTTTGGAAAGGATTGAATTCACATAAGGCTGAATCTTGGATGGATCATCCTGCAAAATTAACCAAATGAAGTATCCCTTTTACGAATTAACTACAAGGTACAAGTAAATGGTAATTAAACCTTGAATGTTTTCTTTCCAACCCGACCTAGGCTTTTTTCTATATTGGCTTTGCTTTTGGAGAGAACTGACTCTGACAAGTCAACAAGATTCACTGTGTTCCCAGCCGCGGCTGAAACCTAGATTGTGCATTGGATTTAGTTAATTTATGATGGATTTGGTGTATTATTAAGTATAATTTCCTATTTACTTGAGCAATGCCCGAACCCATGAGACCGCCGCCGATGATTGTGACCTTTGTGATTGTATTCCAGGGGTTAGATGTGGAGAATTGACGTCTAGGAGTCAAGAGCGAGCGTATGGCAAGATTTGTTGACCTTGACATCATGTTTGCCATTGTGCTTTCTAAATTAAGGTAAAAGAGCGTGTGAGGTTGTGAAGTGACCTTCACCTTGTATACCAATTGAGGTGTATGACCTACCTTCGCCAGGAGTTGAGGAGAGTTGGTATCCAGTAGTAGTGGTCTTGTGATGCCGGTGTGACTCTGAATCATCAGCTGTATCCTGTATCCAACTGTCTTTCGGCTGGACTTCGGCTGATTACTGCCGGCAGGCTTTGCCCAACTCTGTTGGGAGCTCAAATGTCAACAACAACGGCTCAACTAAATCAAAGACCTCAAGACAACACACATTCAACTCGAATCGGAACAGGCTCGCCAAATTCATGTTTACTTCGTCTTATGAATCACAATAAAAAATTGACAAAAATTTAAAAATATTAATAGCCCATTGCAAAATTGGAAATGGGACTTATTACAACATTGAAAATTCTTTTTAGTGGCGGTAATAGGACGATCTTAGAACTTAATTCAATTTGATCAATTTACTACAATAAAATATTCGCATGAAAAGCAGATGCAATTGATTTCAGATTGGGCTCGGCCACCAGCTGAGAACCTAATCGATTCTAATCGATTGGTAAAACTATTGTATCATTGTTGCAAATTGACTCTTCAGACAACTATGATTTGCAGTAATATTTTAGGAGTTGGATTAATTTGAAAGCTCTTTTGATTGGAATCAGACTAAATACAATCAATTAGCTAATTTTAAAAAGGATAGGCATACATTCTGGTGGTCATGGGTGTCACTATTTTAGGGTAACCTTATTCCATCCTTAACATTTGCCCATCTCTGTCGTCTTGCTGTTTACTCCCCCCCGGACGGACACCCCACCACCACCATCATCACATCATCAGGAGGAGGATTTGTTGTTTTTGATTTCTAATTAATGTTGCTGATTGATTAGAAGTGATAGGTAATGTACGGAGACAAGGATGGCGTGTTGGACAACTGGGCTGACTACATTGGGTCAGAGGATCGTCTGGAACAAGTCATACGAACACATGACAGGGACATCGAGAAACTATGCAATGCTCACTACCAAGGATTCATTGACTCCATCAGGGAACTACTCCTTGTCAGGACAGAGGCACAGGATCTTAAGGTAATCAACAACAAATTATAACTAAGTACTAAGTACTCATTCGTATCATCCTCTCTTGTCTAGGCTCTCATCTCTTCCATTGACAAAGATCTCCAAATAGAGCTGGAGAGTGTTCTCCAACGTGGACAAGATGTGGCCAAAGCTAGAAGAGTGGAAGCAAATATTCTGGCTACAGTAGACCAACTAGAAGTATGTCTCCCAGTCTTCAAAATGTACCAAAAACTCCAGGATCAGTTGGCACAGAAAAGGTTAGCAGCTTTGGCTTCACTCTTCCACTTTTAGACTCACTCAAGCAACCACGTAACAAGAATATATTTTATTTTTACAGGTATTACCCTGCACTAAAGTCCTTGGAGCAGTTGGAACACAACTACCTTCCTCAGGTTTCTAGATACAGATTCACTAACCACTTCAGGGAAAGCATTCCAAAGTAAAACCAGACACCCCTGCACGAATCCAGGAGGGTAATAATTCCCCAAGTTTTGTCCTTAGATTCAGGAAGCAGATCCAGGACTCAAGCATGTCAGAACTAAAGGACTTCCTGGAAAATGTCCGAAAGTCTTCCGCAAAAATTGGAGAAGTAGCAATGAAGCATGTACGTTAATTGCCAGTAATCGTCATCTCATGAGCTTAGATCAAATACTCGAATTTTGCAGAGTGTGGAAGAAGTTGTGACAAAGCAAGCTATTATTTCCAGCCAGGAACAACTGAATCCGTTTGAAGGTGGTAATTAGAAAATTCTTTTGAGTTTTTAAATGTCAATTCCTATCCTGTTCACTTCGTTAGATGATGACGATGGACTTTCTTCAGATGCTCACGAAGGTCTAAGTGCTCAGGACTTGGTTGACTTTTCCCCGCTCTATCGCTGTCTTCACATCTTCACTGTACTTGGTGAAAAGACAACTTTTGAGAATTACTATAGGAAGCAGCGGAAGGAACAGTCAACTCTAGTCCTTCAAGCGCCGACCAGTATGGCAAGTGCACAACAGTTCTCAACTTTATTGGAAAAATCCAGATTTCAACTAAATTAATGTTATTTTGGCGTGTTAACAGCGGGAGAGCCTAGAGGGTTACATGGAGTACTTTCACGCCATTGTTGGTTTCTTCGTCATTGAAAATCATTTACTTTACACGACCAACGGCCTGGTTAGCAAGGCCATTCTGGAAGAAATGTGGGCTACAGCCATGCCTAAAATAGCAAATGTCCTCAAGACTCACACCGTAAGGAATAACTCCCAAAAAGCATGAGGCTTTTACACTCCATTTGCAGTACCTATTTGTTTGCAGTCCTATTGCACCGACTCTGACGTCATTTTGGAAATCAAGAACCTCATAATGCTCTTCAGTAACACGCTAGCGGTTAGTGATGCATTATGCTAACACAAAACTTGGATGGTTTACTAAATTCAGATTTTGTCAACAGAACTACGGGTATAACATTTCTCAACTGATGGAAGCCGTCCATGACATTCGTGAGCACTACACTGATGTCCTCATGCAGCGCTGTGTCCATGAATTCAGGGAAATATTCAACGAAGACAATTACCACCCATTACAGGTCGGATAAGACTTTTTTCAGCGGAATTAACAACAGTCTGTAAAACTTTTTCGTATCTAATTGCAGGTGATGAATTCTGGAGAGTACAATGCAGTGGTGGCAGCATTTCCTTTCCGAGACTCCATTTTAGAAAAGAGTTCGTTCCCCAGGAAGTTTCCGTTTTCATCAATGGTGCCTAAAGTGTATCAGCAAGTGAAAGAGTTTGTTCGTTCATCTCTCAAGTACACGGAAGACCTGAATCTGATGCAGACTGAAGTGGATGACATGATTCGGAAGTCCACCAACTTGCTTCTTACAAGAACACTGAGTGGCTGCCTCACAACCCTCATCCAGAAACCGTCAGTGGGCCTGCTGGAACTCATCCAAATCACACTCAACACGAACTGCCTGGAGGATACCAACATTTACTTGGAGGAATTCATCTCCAGCGTCACAATGTGAGTTATCACCCATTCAAGCTAGGTCTGATTGACTCGGAATTTCTTCCTTTCCAGGACTTCTGTGAAGGATGTTTCACACAAGGCCGAACTCCAAGGAAAGTCAATGTTCAAGGACGCACGAGCAGAGGCAGAAGAACAAATCTACGAGAAACTAAAAGTGAAGATTGATGAGAGTTTCGAACTGGCAAATTATGACTGGACTTTGAACGAGCCTGAAGGAAGAGCTTCCGACTATATGATCGATTTAGTAGCATTCCTACAATCCACTTTCCTTGCATTCACCAATCTACCGGTAGAGCATTCTTAAAACACAACCTCCGAATTATAACTCTGCAATTTGTTCATTTGTTAAGGTGAAAGTAGCTACCACCGCTTGTGCTGCAGCCTGTCAGCACATCAACAAGAAGTTGATGTTCATGATCCTGGATGATGAGGATGTGAAACAAATCTCACTCGGGGCTCTGAAGCAGTTGGATCTGGATCTGATCCAGTGCGAGCGTAAGTCCAATGTCATGTCATACTGGTTATATTGTCTCTATCACATTTTCATTTTCTATTCCAGAATTTGCAGCTTCTGAGCCTGTAAAAGGAGTGGATGCTGCTCTGTTGCTAGAATGTCTAACCGATGTCAGACAACTGCTGGACTTATTCAACCAATGCGATTTCTCTGCCTATTTTCATGACTTTGGGGAGAGAACGTCCAAATACCCACGAGTCACACCAGCCTCTGCAATCAAGCTTCTGGAAAAGTGAGGTTGCCCATCAGTCCCTAATTACAGTTAATTACAGTGCAACTTGTTTCAGAATTCGTGAGTCTGATCGGGACAAGAAGAAGATCCTGGCGGTGCTGAAGAAGGACGAGCGTGATAAGAAGAAACTGCACGAAACCATTCTGAAGCAACTGAAGGAGCTTCCTCAGACGATGCAGTAGGTTAGGTCCAGTGGATACAATAGATACCTAGACAATGGATACCAAGTTAGGTACCCACCGACGTCATGAATGAAAAAAACAATAAAAGTTATAAACTGTTGTTCCTTGTGATTTGATTTTCAGGTTTTCTTTGTCCATGATGTGCATTGGTATTGTCCCTTTTCCCTTAGACATGGAGACAAGGGACAAGGGGGTGCTTATGGTACCCATATGGTGATTGATTGTGGTTAATTGATAGTGGTTAATTGATTAATTTGGATTGCCCATCTGTAGTGTATTTTGATGAGTAATCCCCTCTTCTTGCTGCGTTGAATTACCCCTGTACCTCTCTGCCCTGTCATTCCCAGCAAGGAGAGGCCACACACTCTCCAGTCTCCAATCTCAATTTACCTAGTTAATTCTCGACTAATCAATTAACCAAGAGTATCAACCAAGGGGGACAATGAAACAAAACTAACAAGGTCATACCAACACCTTTGACATTTGTAGTTAGCCCCACCATCCAATCACCACCTCATCCTCACCCAGTCAAGAACAATCTTTAGCTTAATTAAGAGATCAAAGGAGACATGGCAAAATCATACGACTACTTGTTCAAACTACTCCTCATAGGAGACTCAGGTTAGCAACAAACTACAAATTCCAATCCACCAATTACTAAATTACTTGAATACCCTTCCAGGTGTGGGGAAGACGTGCGTACTCTTTAGATTCTCAGAAGATGCTTTCAACTCTACCTTCATCTCAACAATTGGTAATAACATCTCTATAGTCAACCTATGAACTCTAATGTCTACGATCGTTACGTTGACCCTCCGTATTCTTACAACAAATTGCTAATCTGGCACTAATTCTACTTTGTTAATCCAGGGATTGATTTCAAAATTCGAACGATAGAACTCGATGGAAAGAAAATTAAGCTACAGATATGGTAAGTTGGAAGAGTCTTTCTCCTCATGTATCATCCGATTAACCTTGGTGTTTGCATCCGTTCATTCCAGGGACACAGCAGGGCAAGAGCGTTTCCGCACTATTACGACAGCCTACTACCGTGGAGCAATGGGTATTATGCTCGTGTATGATATTACCAATGAAAAGTCATTTGAAAACATCAAGAATTGGATCAGGAACATTGAGGAACATGCGGGTACGTAAAATGTACTCATCCCATGATGAATCACAAAGTAAACTACTCTTGTTTTCTGTAGCTCCTGATGTGCAGAAAATGATACTCGGAAATAAGTGTGACATGGCTGAGAAACGAGTAGTGAGCAGAGAACGAGGAGAGCAACTGGCACTAGAATATGGAATTAGGTATATAAAATGGAATTTTTAGTTTTGAATGGGGTGGTTACTGTTAGTGAGTGGTGTTTAACTTATAGGTTCATGGAGACTTCTGCGAAAGCATCGCAGAATGTTGAGGAGGCCTTTTACATCCTGAGCAGAGACATCAAGACTCACATTGACAAGAAGATGGATGCGAAGGGTGCGAGTGACATTCGGAACAATGCCCACGTCCTCAAGCCTGACTCCCCCAAGAAGCCTGCCTGGTCATGGCTCTCCAAGTGCACAATTCTGTAAAGGAGGAACACTTCAATATGAATCAAGTAATAATCAATTCGTGGTCTGCTTCCGTATTTATATACAACTGAAACAATGGAACCGTCTGAAAATGAAAAGTGACTCGCCATTCGTCGAGTCCAAATTCGTTGGGGATTAGGAGTCTTGCCTAGAATTATTTTTGTTTTCAATTTCACAACTCAAACATTACACATTGGGATAAGTAAAATATTCATAAAAGTAGTGGCTTTAATTGCTTGGATTTTAAACACGTATTACATAGGGATAACTTTATAAAAATCAAAATACGGATGCGAATAAATGTGTCCGTTTCAAAATAAACGGAGATTCCCCAATCATACAAAAAAAAGCTCAGTTCCTTCGCCGAAAAACCGAAGTGTCGACGTTCTCCGTCGCCAGCCAGAGACGCTCGAATTCTTCCATGTATTTCCCAACTATTTTCTTGTTTGTGCTAACGACAACATTTTCATGGTTTGAATATACAGCCTGCAAGGAAAGAAAGATGTTCAAAGTAGTCCAAATAGCCGGATGTCACTATGCTGCATGCTGGACTGTACCGTCTTTGTATAGTTGAGTGATCCTGTGAGCACTGCTTCCCTATCAATGATTGTGAACTTGTTGTGCATGAAGTTTCCAGTGTTTCTGGCATGGACTCTGATACCTGGGGAAATTAATGAAAAATAAGACTTGAGATATTGAACAAGGACAAAGTGGTCATTTTACCTTTCTGTATGTATGGCTTGCAGCTGTTGTTATCGTGCGCCGTGAGTGTGTCATAGTCTGTGATGACCTGGACAGATAACCCTTCCAGGTGTTTCCGAATGACAACTTCCTTGACTTGGTAGAGGGAATTGAGGTACATGCATAGCTGTATGGAGAACCTTGCATTCTCAAAGTAGTAGAGTAGCTGGTCCAATTGGGAGGGGAAGTGATTGTTGGTCATGAGTTCAGAGCTAATTGGGAAGAAAATGACAGTGTTCCAGAGTTCAGGGGGTTTCCGGGCATTGAGTGCAAGTACTGCTTCATCCGGAGCTTCTTCTATGGTTTCATCCCGACGATTGAAGTGTCTTCTGATGCATACTGCTGCCCCCAATACCACTATGGCTCCAGTGCCAGTCAAGATTCCAGTTAAGATCCCAGTCTTGAGTCTTCCGTTGAGCATGACGTTTCAGTAGGGTCTCCTAACATTTAACAAGCATGACCTCTCCCTGTTGAACGATATTTTAACATTATTTTATGAATTGAGAATGTATTGGTTGATTGATATTGGAGTTGGAGTACCACCTACCTTGTCCCTTGTGGTTGAAGGTTGAGTATGAAGAGTAGAGAGTGAAGAGTAGAGAGTGGAGAGTATTGTTGAAATGTAGTGTCTGTAGCTCATGCGCAGTTGTAATCCTTGTGTTTTGACCTTTGTTGTTTTGTGGTGTGTGTGTGTGTTTTGGCGCCTCTTGTTCTCCCCTTGCCCCTGCCTTGTTTTGTGTGTCTGATGAGGTGTCACTCCTCCGCTGGAACAACACACAACAGCCGCCAGCTCTCAAAGGGAGAAAGGAAAGACAAAAAGACACTCAAGTCACACACAAATACCACACATAATTCATATAATCACGAATGCAATAATTAATCACTTGGAATTACAAAGAATTTCACGATTTTTCACTCACTTCTAAAATTATAGAAAATAAATTGTTTTATGCACTAATAGAAATTATTATTTTAAAAAATCTCTCTTTTACCTTACTATTCACCACATTTTTTAAAGAAATCACTCTCGTATATGGAAAAGTTCGGTATCCGGAATACCAGAAAAGACGTTCAAAGTCACCACAAACAAACACCACAAACAAACGTCACCACAAAAAGTTGACCTTTTATCTATTTATCATTTATTATATGTAATCTTACATGAAAAGAAACGGGTGAAATGTTTCACAAAATCGTATTTCAAGAATATCGGTATACTAAAACTAACACAACTTGATACTTGTTAACTAATAAAATTCACCTTAAGTGTCAATGCGAAAGAAGTGTCAGTAGCCCCCACCGATGTCTATTATGTCCTCATACTACTAATTGCCATATTAACTGTCAATTTATTAAGAATTGATTGCCAATAATTATTAATTTTGATATTTAAATATTAATTATGTATTAATTATATAATAATTTAAAATATTTTTGGATGCCCACATCTGCCCCTTCAGGCAGTTCCTCACCCCACTCGCAACCCACTCTAAAGCCAACACACAATCTCCAATTGATTTAGAAATCTGTTCAGTCAGCAAGCTAAAGTTGATTAATTAATTAGCAACTGATTATTATTCAATTAACTAGATCTGTAGTCTACCATCTTCCATACACAATACAAACATGCTCGAGTCAATGTTCGATGACCTCAAACGCATGAACAAGAGACAGGTAATGCAACAGCAATTAACCGGCTAATTCCCTGTTATGTCATATGCCTTGTGTTAATCTTACCAGTTCCTCTACCAAGTCCTGTCCTTTGGTATGATCGTGTCATCTGCCCTCATGATCTGGAAGGGCCTTATGGTCTTCACGGGCTCAGAGTCACCCATTGTGGTGGTCCTCAGTGGATCCATGGAACCAGCTTTCTTCCGGGGAGACCTTCTCTTCCTCACAAACTATGAAGAGGATCCAATCCGGGTAGGAGAAATCGTAGTCTTCAAAGTCGAGGGAAGGGACATTCCAATTGTACACAGGGTACTCAAGCTACACGAAAAGTAAGGCATTCACTCAAGCGGCATAACGTAACAACCTCTAACCAATTTTGACTTGCAGGGAAAATGGAACTGCTAAATTCTTGACCAAGGGAGATAACAACAGTGTGGATGACCGTGGACTCTACGCTCCAGGTCAGTTGTGGTTGGCCAAGAAGGATGTCGTTGGACGTGCCCGTGGACTTCTTCCTTACGTTGGAATGGTGACGATCTACATGAATGAATACCCAAAAGTCAAGTATGCGCTGCTAGCAGGTTTAGCGGGATACGTTCTTATACACAGGGAATGATCCAGCCTGCGTCTGGGTGGGAGGCCAAGGACTCATTTACGACCAATCTTTTCTCATTCTGAAGTGAATTCTAATACGCTTAGATCCTTCTCTTTGTTGTCCTAATTCATACCTACTAGACCCCACTTTCTGTTAAGGGTTCACGAAGAGTGTGATGCGATTGGTTATTTATAATTCCTTGGCCTGGGAACGTTTTGAATTTCCACCTTTCATAATTGGTTACTTTCAGAATAAAGATAATTTATCTAGAGTGTTGGAATGGTGACGATCTACATGAATGAATACCCAAAAGTCAAGTATGCGCTGCTAGCAGGGTTAGCGGGATACGTTCTTATACACAGGGAATGATCCAGCCTGCGTCTGGGTGGGAGGCCAAGGACTCATTTACGACCAATCTTCTCCCATTCTAAAGTGAATCCTAATACGCTTAGATCCTTCTCTTTGTTGTCCTAATTAACCTGCTATAGACCCCACTTTCTGTTAAGGGTTCACGAGGAGTGTGATGCGATTGGTTATTTATAATTCCTTGGCCTGGGAACGTTTTGAATTTCCACCTTTCATAATTGGTTACTTTCAGAATAAAGATAATTTATCTAGAGATTGGAGTCTATTCCTGGCGTCATGCAATGAGAGATTACCCAGTTGGGGTCATGATGTCACTTTTCTCAACCTGGTGACCTCACACATTTTGTCCCAGTTTTAGAACTTGAGTGGAGCACAACTGAACCAAACAACCAGTGGACGTTTTGATTCCGTTTGACGTTTTGTCATTGTTAGCAAACTCCCTTTATGGATTTGGGTTTTTCTTTCTTGGTCATTCCCCATCAACGTCACGTGTAAAGTTAAAACCCAGCGAGGACTGGATTGGCCGGGCTTTATCTGTACCCTCAAGAGGGATTTGATTGCGCGTTATAATTCGTTTGGATTGTAGATTACGCATCTGATTGAGGTGATTGAGTAAGTGTGGTTGGTATTTATGGGAGTGTGATTGGGTTCTGTTTGGCAGTATGGATCCTATTCATAATTTTGGAGTGGCCCTGGCTGAGCTGGGGGGTTTGGTAGACAGTGGGGCAGATCCAGCTGACATTGCCCTCAAAGTCGATGAACTCCAGTGCTTCTGGCAAGTAGTGTCTTCCCTCCATCGCCAGCTGACTGCGGAACTGGAGGAACTCAAAGGTGTACAGGTCAGGAAGCCACGGAGGAACGAGGAGCTTAAGCTGATAACCAAAATGGCCACATCGCCCTCTTATCAATTCCAAATGTCCTCATCCTCATCCCCTGAAAACCACTTCAATAATGACCGGAGTCATCGGGACAGCGAAGAGGGACTCTCCCCAGACTTCAATTCAATGTCTTCAATGTCGCCTTCCTTCCATCCCTTGTCCAGACCAAACAACGTGGTTGACATTGTCAATAAGATGACCGTGCTCAGCACAAGCTCCAGTCTAACCAGCCTCTCAAGCTTAACTCCAAGCCCCACCTTCACCCCCAACTCTCCAGACTTCATTATGACCCCAAAGTCCATTCGCCAACGAGGTCATGAGAACAAGTACGAACTCTTTCAGGAAATTTCTTCCTCCTATCCCCTTGAGAACGTTACCTGCTTCGTGCTGAACAACATCCAAGTGGACACCTCTGTGCTCTTTGACTCATTGGAAAAATGCCCGAGTCTCAACCACGTTGAACTCAACAGGGTCATCTTCATGGGTCCTTTTAGTCGCCGTGTGACAATACCCAAACTGAAATGCTTCGTGATGAACGTTGTGACGTCTGCCAAGAGACTCTGCGAGTTCAAGAACTTGTCGCTCACTGACTTCCAGAACATGCTCTTCTTCTGCGACTGGGAACAGCAAGATCCCATCCCTTCCACTGTGACGCGGATCGAACTCAACATCGACGGATGGACTCAGCTCAAAATCAACTACGAACGAGGGGACTTTGTGTCCAAACTCTCATTCGCAAGTGACCTCCTAACCACTCATCTCTCGCGCAGGTTCAAAATGAAGAGTCTCGCACTCCAGGCTTGTAAATTCAAGTTTATGCATGAGGAATCATTCCAGCACTTGACCTACTTGAACTTCCAGTCCATCCTCACCTCAAGCCAGGAGGTGGTCAAGGTACTCAACCAGTGTCCAGACTTGCAGGAACTCCGGTTCAAGAACTACATTGACGGAGTGGGGATTTACCTGAAGGACATTCCCACTGCAAAGATGAAGTTCCTCTGCCTTGGACTTTGTACCTTCACCCTCTGCATCAAGTACTCTCCCAACGTTGTCTTTGACAACTTGGATACGCTCATCTTCCCCACAAACGTGATGGAGTCACAAGTCCTGGCTAACTTGGCTTCCATCTTCCATACCAAGAAGGCTGTTGTGTATCTCTGTTNCTGGCTAACTTGGCTTCCATCTTCCATACCAAGAAGGCTGTTGTGTATCTCTGTTCGCACGGCGTTCGTTACAAGAATGGTTACTTTATCCTACACAAACTCCTCCAAATTGAGTCTATCGAGTGGATCTGGTTGTCCAACTTCCGGCGTTCCCTTCTTGGGGAAGACTTGGAGTCAGAGTTCCAGAGGAATCTGCGTGACGAGTATGAGGAGTTCCTGATTGGTGCTGGAGTCCACCCAGGGATCTCTGACATGATCCTTGAGAAGAAGGAAGTTCCCTCCAGGGGTGGTGGGAGTACTTGGAAGTGGATTGGGCGTGACATACCAAAGGAGGAGCACCAAGTGCTGGAGTTCCAGAACAGAGATGGCTACAAGTTCTCCACGTGGGAATCGTACATGAAGAGATACTGAGAGTAATTAGGGGCTGGCTGCAGGGGGGAAGCCTGGGAGTAAAGGAATTGTCAATTATGTTCCTTTCTGTGTCTTGACCTCTTATTCTGACCCCCATTGAGCAATAATGGAGGAATGAAATCCCCCAACCAGAACCAGCACGCGACTCACAAAAAACAAGTCCTTTCTGTTTGCATTTGATTGAAGTGTGAGTGATCTGTGGATGTAGGACTTTGATGGATTGGTGCAATATGGTGGACTGCCGAGGAAGAAAGATGCTTGGTCCCTTCTTTGTGTTCCATTGTGTCCATTCCATTGTCCAGGGAATCAAGAACCTCCTTCAATGCACAATAAATTCATGGGAAGATGAACATGAAAATCGGTTTTTATGAAATTCCTCGGCGGAAGTAGTTTAACCACCACCACGGGAATCAGAAAAGCAAAGAACCTCCATTCATTCACGAATTGTCACCCCATTCAAATCCATACAATCCTCTCCACTACACTCGAGGTCAACCATTCTTCAACTCATCGGTACAAGAAACGACAAATCGCCATGTCAAACACAAAAAATCAACTCGCAAAGACTACCAAAACCACAAAGCCATTTTTTACAGGAATGAAATGTCGCCGCCTACGAGTACCCAATCCACAGACTAACAAAGTTTAATTCAACTTTACATTGTACATATTCTTTTCTTCATTTGAGTTGGTAATGGCCGATGGCTTTTCCATGGTGTTCAGTCACGTTCTTCCCAGTAGAATCACAGCTTGTGCAGAGCCCCTTCTCAGAGCAACAGCGATAAGGGCTCCTGCTCATCTGGCTCTATACAATGAATGTCACTCGGGTCACTTATGAGAATGGGTCATAATAAAAAACTTACCTCTGGACAATCAGGACTCCAAGTCAGTTTGTGTCCATTTGAGTCTGTCCTTGTGAAGGGATAGTGACAGCCGCAATGGTAGTCCTCCCGAACCACGTTCAAAACTACAGAAATGAAGGGAGTAAGATGGACATGACACAAGGCTCATCTCACCTCCGACCAAGGCCCCTTTGCTCTTTTTCAAATGAGCAAAACACTTTTCATTCTTGAGGAAGCACTTCCGGTGGGAGACGACGATCCCAAAACAAGTTTCGGTGTGGAGGCACAACCGCATGCAGTCCATACCCAACTTCACCATGTCATGGGGCACAGGATTCGTCCACGGCGCAGCGCTAACAAATGAACAACAATGAATTGGATAAGCGTTGGTTTGTTTGTACCTGAACTCTTGTCCTTCACAGTCCAGGTCCCTTGCGGCATGGCCAATGTACGTCTCCAGATGAACTGGAAGTAAGAAGAGTGAGGAATGTGGGCATGTGCATGACTTACAAGCTTACAACCACAGACATTGGCCCCCATGGACTTGTTGCAGTAGAGATGGTGCTCATTCTCAGTGAAGCAGTCTTCATTGGCTGTTACAGGGCTGACCGACCTTTGTCTTGATGCACTGCAATAATTCAAGTGAGAATTGAAAAATAAGTGGAATTGTAGTGTCACACCTCCTTCCCGATGGTCGCTTGGAACAGGCTGAAGCAAAGGAGAAAGCAAGCGATGAATCCCATGTCTGAATCCACAATCAACATGTCATCATGTCCCTGTTCTACAGGAAATGAATGTAATGATTTGATTCTGTTTGTTGATTGGGTCTTGGGTGCTTGTGTGTTCCCATGGGAGGTGGATTGCGATGGCAGTATGATTGGCACAAGATGTCCCTTGTGCTGTTGACCCGAGTTCAGAGTCCCTTTGGTCCACAGTTCCACGCAAGGCAGATCAACCGAGTCAATGGAAAAAGGAAGTCATGTTCACTACGGAACAAATCGATCCTCCACTCAAATTCCCACGAAAGAAGACAGGGCCAAAATAAATTGGAAAATGCATCCAGAATGCTAAACGACATGCAAATCATGGCCTTCTGGTTGGTCAATTGGGAATGCCTCCAGCGAAGGATGGCTCCTGAATCTGAATTCTTTTCAAGAGTTGTAAATCAATTAAGAATGTGCATTAGTTGCGAGGAGTTGGTTGGGTTGAAGAATTGGAACGGAAACTCCACCCTTCCTCGCTCTAGTTTGAGAAACGGAAAGGAAAGGACAGGAAAGCAAGTGGGACTTGGTTATGACAAGTGCTCCCAAATGTCTCTGATTGGTTAAGATGACAAGTATTGATTCCTGATGCTTAGTATGTGAAAAGATTAGGTTCTTCCTTGTGCTTGTATTTGACTGTTGCTTCCCTTGACTGCCCATTCGGATCCAATCTTGCTTCGGAGGGCACTTGTAGTTTCCCCAGTCAAGAGGAATTAGGAGGGCAATGGACCCAGAACAAACTACTCATTTGAGGAGGGGGAAAAGCAGGTGAGGAGGGGGCAAGGTTCATCAATCCAATCTTGTACAACAAGTACAACAAGTACAAGTATCTTCAGTCTCTTCCGGGCCAAGGGCTTAACAGAAGGGATTGGAATAGAGTGCTAAATTCAGAAATAATGTTGGATGTTGAATGTTGAATGTGATTTCATTGGATTGGGGATGGGGATGAAGGGGATGAAAATGGGGGATGAAGGAGAAAGGAAGCGACAGGTGGTGTTTGTCCATGCGGAATTCCTGAGCAAGGAGCCACTTAGACTGGTACTGGACCCAAGTCCACTTTCATCTTCTTCATTCAGCACACGACTCCATTCATGGTGCAAGTGGACTCCTTGATTCGCATGCCACTTAATGAATGAGCAGACACGAGCCACTGCGCACACAATAGCATGCAATTGCGAAATTGGGGGAAGGGTGGGGCCTGGACGGACGCCAAAGGAACATGCAACTGTAGGACTGACCAGTACATATGGCCATTTTGACTCGTCCAATCACAGCTTCCGCTGTCCACCTTCCTTGTCCCTGGCGTGTGCTCTCCTATCACCCTGTCCATCCACTCTCCATTTCCTTAACAACTGCTGCATTTAATTCCGTACTTAGCAAGGGCCTGATGATGGAGTGATGGAGGAGATTCAAAGGGATAAGATCAACCTTAACTTCCGTCTTTGGTATAATTACAGGAACTCAATTAAAGAACTCTTTAACTCTTAGGACCAATGGGGATAAGCCAATGGGGATAAACCAATGGGTATAAGCCAATAGGGAAAGGTTGATGAAGAAAGATTTTGATGATGATGATGAAGAAAGAAGTTTGTGTTAATTGGAAAGTGGGTGTTGGTTGTTGGTCATTGGCCTTTGAACGGATTGCTGCCCAACCGGTGAATTAGAAATTGTGTGCGTGTGTCCCTTTGACTGGGGCTGACCTCGTGTCAATAACATTTACACTCTGATTAACCCAATCCCATTAGAACCATCACACTTGGACCAGAACAGGAATAACCAACACAATTAACAGTCACTATTACCCTAACCTGAGTCAATTTCAACCATTTATGGATGGCGTGTGTCTTTTAATTGGCGGACGAACCAATGCGCATGAGTGACGGAGACTTTGAATGGACTTAAAGGGCTCTCAAATAAAGCTGGAATCTGCATGTATTTTAGTTGTGAATGGATTTCCTGTGCCTGGTTCGTGTTTCCGCTGAGGTGTGTCCCTTGGTCCATGCGGAGGAGGTGATGCGGATCAGAGCAAGACAGCAAAGGGCCCAGGCCCAGGGCCTTCCCTGCTACTTCCTTCAGGTCCTAATTCCTAATTCCTTGGCTGATTCCGTGCCCAGATTGTGGGTAAAGAAAGGAAGCAGGGAATTGTTTTTTTTTGTTTAGCTCGAGCCAGGCACGCGTTCATTTCCACCTGCTCGACAGGATAAGAAGATGCGATGCTTCCTCCGCCTCCACACCTGCACAGAAGAACAAATAAAGACAAACAGGCTTGGAAGTCTATAAGAATGATAGACTATCAACAAACACAAGATCTCAAGGAGTGGCTTCACTACAAATGTCAACCAACGCCAATCATTCCAAGTCAATCACTAAAGTACTTGGACTCATCTTTAAAGGGACTCACAAAGGGACTCTCTGGTCCATCAGAGTCCCTTTAATCTAATGGAAATGGAGCAGGATACCCTCAGGGTAGCCTTTTCTATACCTCTGTCTCTGTCTCTCTGTTGATTGAGTTGATTCCTTCATTCCTTGGTTGTGTTTGTAGATGTACAATTAAATCCCACTCGTCATGCTCCTCTGTTGGATCAATCGTCCAAGTGTGAAGGTATTCCATTGTCCAAATCCAACAACAACACAAGGAATCCAAATGCAATTAATCAAATAAACCAATAACCCCTTGGCTGTCTAACTCTTAAAGTCCATCAGGTGAAAGCCCACTTTCACCACCCTTCTCCTCCTCCCTTTTGTATACCTCAATCTGCCTAAATAATTCAATTGTTACTTTTGATTGTTGTGATTTTAATGTCAGCATGAGTTCCTTCTGGAATGAAAAGAAAGGAAACCAGAATAAGAGAAGGAAGTGGACATCCTAAATTACCCTATGACGAAGCATTTCTACCCCTTCTACCTTCCCCTTCCAGACACAAATGTACATGTACCCATCCAACAGACAGAGGTCAATTGCAGTATTTTGATGGATGTTGGATCTTTATTGCCTTTCTGCACCTGTTGCATCTTCACTGATTGGAGGGTTCATTTGTGCCTTTAGCACGAGCCAAGTCCCCTCTTCTGTTTAAGACCGCAAAGAGAGCACCTGGAAAGAGTGCTAATGACCTCGGTTTCCTGGCTGGAAGAACTCTGTGGTTACCCGCATGACATCAGCAGAAGGGAAAACAGTGGCGGAAGGAGGCCATGGCTTCAAAGGAATGAGATACCGGTGGTGATTTGAGTATTTATTGGTGTTGAGGTTGATTGGAAGTGCGGTGAGTGTGATTAACACCCCGTTCCTAATTATTCCCAGCAAGGGATTT
>VNWY01000481.1:0-41242 GCA_009869845.1 Pseudachorutes palmiensis | reverse complement strand
GCTAAATACAACCCACTTTGCATCTTTTGAAGATGATCTTGGGTTCATTGACCTCAATTCACTACACCGATTGAAAGCAGAGGTTGCATGATCAGTGCGGTTTATATTTCCAGTCTTTTCCATTCAGTCTTTGCATCATCAAAAGGTCCTTTGTCGCTCATTTCCAAAATGGCCGTCAAACTGTACTACGCTCTTCTCTCTTCCCCAAGGTTTTGAACTCCATTTCAATCCATTATATCCATTTCACGCGAACTAAGATGTAATCTAATTTAGGAATATTTTTTCTAAAATAATTTTCAGTCGGGCTGTTCTCATGTGCATCAAGACGCTTGGAATTGATGTCGAACTAATCCCTATCGACTTCCTGGCCAGGGACCAAATGACCCCGGAATTTCTTAAGGTTACATTCTTCTTCAGTTTACGAATCTTCAGGCCTTCATTCTTTTGTTTTTCAGATGAATCCACAACACACAGTGGTTAGATACTCAACAGTTGAAGATTAATTGGATCAATTCAGTTTTGTCTTTTGATTTAGCCAGTGTTGCTCGATGGGGATTTGATGCTGAATGAAAGCAGAGCAATTCTGCAATACTTGGCAGACGGAGATGAACGAAATGAAGGATTTTATCCAAAGGATAGAAAGCAAAGAGCTATTGTAAATCAACGCCTGTTCTTCGACGCCACTTCCCTTTATACTACGTTTTCAGCCGCATATGTAAGGTCAAGGGGTCAGTTGTAATTGTCCATTTCAATTCAGATTTGATCCCTTAGTATGTCATTTTCCGAGAGCAGAAACGTCCTGAAGCAGCGATGGTCCAAAAGTTTGATAAGGAATTGGAATTCCTCGAAGGCTATTTGAAGAATACTGAATTCGTCGCTGGAGATAATTTAACAATTGCCGGTTAGCAGAATCCCAGACTAAAATCTTACCTAATTGAATGTAATTGAGGATTTCTTTATTGTAGATTTTACTATCGTTGCCACTCTGACTACAGCTCAAGTGTCAGGGCATTCGTTTTCTAAATATCCAAAGATAACTGGGTACTTGACAAAGGTCAAGGCCTTGGTCAAAGATTACGAGGAAGCAAATGGAAAAGGGGCGGAAGCATTCCGGGATTTCATTAACTTATTCTTGTCACAGTGAAGGATGGCGACCATTTTTATCATAAAATGAACCTCTGTAAACTTTATATTGACAAACTTGTAATAAAAATCCATTCATCCAAGGATGATAAATTATTGATTGGGTTACGTGTGGCCATATCGAATATCGGTCATTCTCTATCTCTAAACTTCAGGCTACTGTTGAATTTCAAAAGAAAAGTTGAAGGCCAGAAATTCTTCAACGCCATAAAAACCGTATTGTAAGGTTGACAAGTTGGCATTTGTCCAGTTCCAGAATTTCTTCAGTTGACCTTGTCATGGCGTTATTCAAGGCTTCTGGCGCAACAAGGGGATGCAAAATGCATATTGATGTTCGCTTAATTTCCAAATTATTGAGCCATTTGTTACTGTCTTTTGGATAATAGGGGTGGAACATGCGAATCCAAATTCCAGTTTGTCCAGAACTTGTTTTCGGGTTAGAAAAAAAGCAGCACAGCCTTGAATTGTCAATCTAATAGAATCAAAGTTTCCATTTTAATTCGGAGCTAAAAAGCTAGAAAAATGGGAAAGTTCCAGAAAATCCAAGGCTAAAGTTCCACGCCACTGGATATTTTGGCTCATTGAATTCACGGAGGAAAGCAAATTTTTAGGTTTCGTTTGCTAAATAATTTGTAAAAAAGGATGCTTGTGATGAGAATCTATTGTTCTAATGCATTTGATTAATTTTTGTATCACAGTCTATGATTTTTTTTTACTAAACTAAGTGAGATGAAACACCCAGAAGATTCCTAGGCTGAAACGCTTTGAGGTTCGGGGGCTGACGACGTGATGTCAGATCCGTAACCTTCTAATTGATATACCCCGACTGGCCAACCCAGTAAGACTCAAGTAGCTCTTCCGTTTACACTGGACAATTGATGAATAAGCGTGCTAAATGGCATGTCATCATAACGCCCACAAGCGCCCATCCCCCACACTTGCCACCATCCTTTCTTGGCCTCATGTCCATTTTCCAGGAATTCACTTTGCTTCCAGCCTCTGGACAATCAACACTTGGTCGCTTTACCTGTCGCTGAGTCCGAAATCCCAATATGGCAATCAAGCTCTACTACGCTCCGCTCTCATCTCCAAGGTTAGACAATCAGCGGCGTTACTAAATCACAGGGGTATAAGGATAAATGTCAACCCTTTAATTTTCAGCCGTGCTGTTCTGATGCTTCTGAAGACGCTTGGGCTTGAGCATGAGCTCATCTCTATCAATTTGATGACTGGAGAAAACACAACCCCAGAGTTCTTGAAGGTACGTGGAACATTTGTGTTGGAATATTTCCGACATTTTTTGTATACATTTTGCATATATTTTGTATTTTTTGTATATTTTTGTAGCTGAATCCACAGCACACGGTGCCAGTGTTGGTTGACGACGATGTTGTCATCACTGAAAGCAGAGCTGCTTTGGCATACTTGGCATCTGCTCATGGGAAGGACGACGCCTACTACCCAAAGGATCTGAAGAAGCGAGCTGCAGTTGATCAGCGACTCTATTTTGATGCTTCTACTCTCTACGCTGCATACGCTGATGCTTACGTAAGGTCACGGCCATCTTTGCCAAGTCTTGGGCTAATTTACTCTTCTTCAAACAGTACGTCATCTTCAGAGAGCAGAAGCGTCCAGCAGAAGCAAAGCTTACAAAGCTCGACGAAGTCTTGGGCTTCTTGGAAACATACTTGGGGAAAACTACTTTTGCTGCTGGGGATGAATTCACCATCGCTGGTACCTCCGACACATAAAATGAACAGAACTTGGGTTAACAAAATGTTTGATTTATAGATTTCAGTATTGTCGCAACTTTGTCTACTCTTCAGTTGTCATCAGGCCATGACCTTTCCAAGTTTCCCAAGATTATTGACTACTTGGCCAAGGCTAAGGATTTCATCACGGACTACGATGAGGTCAATGTCAAGGGAGCTGAGGCATTCGGTGGGCTTTTCCAAGCATTGCTGAAGGACATTCCAGAAAATTAAGTATTGAAGTCAACTAAACTAGAAATGAATCCGACCAATTAAATTAGCCTTTTCTATCAGCTACATGAAATAGAGGAATCATTGGCAAATAAAACGTTTAGCTCATTAACTAATAAACCAAAAACTGTATTTCTTTAAGCATATTATCGTTTGATTCCAGGCTCAGCAAAGTTGTCCTAAAGCTCTCCAGAATCTCGGTCACTTTGCAGTTTGTGTCAGGTCATATCCAAAAGCCTCAAATCAACAGGGAAGTAATGACATTTCGTTCCTATACGAGGTCACCGCCCTTCATGTCATCGTTGACGCTCCATTTCCTTGTTCTCCTTTCGTTTTGCAGCAACCCACTTTCTAGGAAGACTTCCTTACTGAAGAACAAAGGATTTTTAGAAAGTTGGATTAGAAACTAGGAAATGGAACACGGGAAACAATGCCTTGGAATCAAACTTTCCCTTTTTCGTAAACGTTTTTACTCCGCACATTCACCCCAGGCGTGTTCAAATAAGCTCCAGAAGGGTAGCTGACTGGAACTGTTGCTGTATTACATTATTACAAGCCATGGAGTTTGGTACTTCAAAACTTGTCCTGACTTTGTTTTGTTGGGAGTTGGGCCTATTCCCTTTCTACCCGAAGGAGAATCTACTCCACAACTTCACTATTTTTATGTAGGAGGTCAAAGCCCTAGTCAATGAACTACTTGACCTAGGAAACTGTGGATTACTTTAGATTGGCCATTTTATTTAGACTCAAAGGAAAGGACTATACAATTCAGTTCCTCTCTGCCCTGAATCTAAACCTGCTCTCTTGACCTCAGGTCAGGTGTAGACGAGAGGACAGTGACAAAAGCACTTCCTCACTCTCCTGACTCTAACTAAAGAACTGACTGACTCTCTGTCCCTGCCTTTCTTCTTCTTCTCGAACCTTCTAGAAAGATGCATGGGCTCACACATGTGACCCAGCACCTCCAAACTCAAACACTTACACCACGCTCGTAACATTGTTCGTATCGTTCGTATTCTGTGCTCTATTGACATCCTGTGCCAACTCGCAGAATCCGATTATAGAGACCGAGAATCAAACAAATTTTGGGGACTGGGGGCCATGGGATCTTTGTCCTAAAGATTCATTTGTCACTGGGTTTCAACTGAAAACTGATCGTTGCAAAGGACCAACTCTAGATGACGGGGACGACACGGGCAATAATGGGATCGTTCTGTTCTGCGTCAATTTCTTTAAAGATGGCTATTCTGGAGTTCCAGTTAAAGAGGTGACGAGTACAGTTGGTGACTTGGGAAATTGGGGGAAGAAGGCTTCCTGCAAAGGACTGATGACCGGTTTCCAATTACAAGTAGAAGCTGCTAGTGCTACCAACCCTACTGGTTTGGTTCCGGATAGCGACAACACCAACGACGGAGATAACACAGGCAAGTTGAATAGTAAACCCCCCAAAATGTGATTTTAATCGAAACATATTTGAATTAAAGGTACCAACAACATCAACATTTTCTGCTCTGCTGGAGAGACTATTGAAGGGGATGGGAATGATTTGGGTTTATGGGGAAGAATAAGGTCGTGTCCAACTGACCATTATGTCTGTGGAATCCGGACGCAGTACTCTGGCCTTGACATGTCTGGTAAACTCAACTGTTAAAGTAGCCTTAACGATTGGGTTTATTAATGAAACGTTTTTGTAGACTCCGCTGGAATCAATAATGTACACATGCAATGTTGTAAAGGCTTGGGTCCATTGCCGGATGACGGAGAGTATATAAGCAGTCAGCCACTGACAAATTGGGGCACCTGGGGGCCATGGGATCTTTGCCCCAAAGATACATTTGTATCTGGTTTTGCTCTGAAGACTGACCCTTACAAGGGACCCACTCAAGCTGACGGGGACGACACAGGCAATAATGGGATAAAATTGTACTGCATACGGTTCTTCACACTGGGCCACTCAGAGGACCCTGTGGCAGCAGTGACGAGCACAGTTGGTGGCAGGGGAGTGTGGGGGAAGGATTTTTTGTGCAAACAAGGAGTGATTTACGCTTTCCAGTTACAAGTACAAGCGTTTGGCATGAATCATGCAGACGATACTGGCAAGTGGTATGGTAAACCGCAGAAAATGTGGTTTTAATTGAAACACTTTCATTACAGGTACGAACAACATGCTAGTTGGCTGCTCGTCTGGAGAGCTTCTGGTAGGTGATGGGAACAATTTGGGGAAGTGGGGAGGGGTTGCTTACTGTCCACCTGCGCATTATGCCTGTGGAATTCGGACGCAGTTCGAGAACGGAACCGACGGTAAATCTCAAATCCTTATAGGCACAAGCTCAGTATTAATTAGTACTTTCGTTCTAGACTCGGATGGAATTAATAATGTCGACATGAGATGCTGCCAAGCCTTCATGCCTATACGGGACGGTGAGGCGATTTTGTCGGTCACTGAAACACCTAGTCTTGGATGGGGGCCATGGGATGATTGTCCCGGAGATGCATTTGCAGCTGGGTTCAGCCTGAAGACTGAGCCTTACAAAGGGCCAACTCAGGCAGAGAATCGACTCCACGGCATTATGCTTACCTGCGTTGAGTTCTTTAAAGTGGGTGAACAAAAGGATCCTGTGGCTACGGTGACGAGTAAAGTTGGTGACAAAGGAAACTGGGAGAAGGGGATTTTCTGCAAAGGAATCATGTCCGGTTTCCGTTTACGAATTAAACCTAAACCTAAGGAGGATGTTCAGGATTCCGCCCAAAATGGCGACACTAGCAAAAATTACTTGACCGCATTCTGCTCCACTAAAGAGAGCATTCAAGGTGGTGGAACCAACTTGGGGACCATTTTATGGGAACCACTGAATTGCCACGCTGGTTCATTCGTCTGTGGAATTCGGACGGAGTACATTGGTAAGATTAAACTGTTTTGCCTTCGGCCAGGTTGTATACTTTGGTTACTTTCTTTTAGACTCGCAAGGAATTGTCAATGTCCAGATGAAATGTTGCAAAGGCTTGGACCGACCGTATGTATCAGACAATGACACATTTAACGGTTTCGGAGAATGGGGTAGGTGGGAGATGTGCCCTCGGTACTCTTTTGCAACGGAAATTGCGGTCAGGAGTATGCCGTACCGTGGCCCGACAGCTCAGGACGGAGAAGACCTTGGTGTCACTACAATCCAACTCTCCTGTGCTACGGATATGGGTACAAATTTAGCCAACATTACAAGTGCAACAATCGATGAAGGAAACTGGGGAAGAACTTTCCCATGCAGAGCGTCTAGTTTCATCAAAGGTTTCCAACTGCGAAGGGTGCCACATGTAAACAAACCTGGAGATAACATTGCCACGACGAATATAAGGGCCTATTGTGCGTATGATGATAAATACGTTGAAACAGATGGTGGACTGGACGTTGGCGAGTGGGGAATCGTAGAAATCTGCCCGGGTTCACTAATCGTTTGCGGAATCAGGACCAAAGTATATGGTAAATGCCCAAACGTTTCTCTAAATTAAAACTTCGGGAGGTTTATTCTTAATTTTTACACTAATAGAGGCAGCGGCCATCGTCGATGTGAGAATGGCTTGCTGTCCTCCTGAAGTTTCGCCATCATCTATCCATACCAATACCGAAATCGATGGAGGTAGATGGGGTGGTGGTGACCGTTGTCCCGAAGGGTCTTACGCATTCTCTATGGAGCAGAGAACAAATGCCGTCGTAGCCAAACCTGAAGAGAAAATTGTCAACGGGGTCATTGTCTTTTGTACTAAGTTTGGCTTACACCTTGAAAAGGGTATCACCAGTGTGTATGGACGTTATGGCCCTTGGAGCAGCCTGACCAAATGTAATGCTCATATCATTGGCTTCGACATGAGGATGGATGGACAACATCTTAGGGGCTTCAAAGTCCTCTGTTCAGAGGATGATGGAACCCGTGAATCCGATACCAAAGCGGTAGGCAAGTGGGTCGGCGAAATTAAGTGTCCGCCCAAGTACTACGTTTGTGCAGTCCGTACGGAGCTGAAAAAATTCCCCGACAAAGAAAGTAAGTTCAATCGGTATTTGCCGTAAACTGAGCCTAATTGGGATTCTTTGTCCTTAGATATTACTGGTATAATAAATGTTGGAATGGATTGTTGCCCCTCCTTTCATACGCCGGATGACATCGTCTCCCTTTCGAAGCTCCAAACTAAACAGCCAAAGATGGATGATGCGATAGTCAACTCGGCAGCTGAGATGTCTAAATTACAACACAATTCCACAACAAATTCCAACGAGGAGCGTTAATTAAGGTTTAGTTTGAGTTGTTAGTTCAATTGGAACATCAGCATAATCTCATTAATAAACGTCGACTCTTTAGCAAAAGTTCAAGTAAATTTTTATTCTTATTCTTACATTTTTGGCCTTGGAGGTACAAGATGGCCGCCGCTGTGCTGCCAAAGCTTAAGTAGTTTGTCCATTCATAGGGAAATCTATTGCTGGATAAACCCGTTTTCCATGGCTTCAGCCCACAAGCATTTATCACCCTCTGGCTAGTGGTCAAGCAACATTCAATTCTTCCTCCTTTCCACATTGTTCCCGAAAGTTCTTTGCATTCACTTTCCTTCCAGCCTCTGGATTGAAAGCAACAGATCCAGTTTCCATAAACTCCGTCATGACTGTCAAACTCTATTACTCGCTGCTCTCAGCCCCAAGGTTTGCACACTAATTGACAACAGTTTAAGCCTTTGTTCATTTACCAAATGTAATTTCCAGCCGGGCATTGCTTATGTGCGTCAAGACGCTAGAGATTGAGGCCGAACTGATAACCATTGATCTGCTAGCACAAGAACAAATGTCGCCAGAGTTTTTGAAGGTGAGTAAATTAAATCCTATCCATAAGTATAACACTGATTCTGTTTTTAGATAAATCCGCAACACACGGTCCCGGTGCTGGTTGATGGTGATTTGATTTTGACCGAAAGCCGAGCCGCACTGTCATACTTGGGTAACAAATACCGACAGAATGATGCTTACTACCCAAAGGACCCTCAGCAGAGAGCTGTAGTGAATCAGCGTCTTTTCTTTGATGCTTGTACACTCCATAAAGCATTCACTGATGCATACGTAAGGTCAAGGGATGACTTCAAATGAGTTTGATAGAATCTTAATCTTAATTTGCAGTATGTAATCTTCCGGGAGAATAAGTTCCCCGAAAAGGACAAACTCAAGGCTTTTGACAAAGTGCTGGGATTCTTGAACGGTTTCCTCACGAAAACTAAATTTGTCGCTGCAGATCACGTTACAATCGCTGGTGAGTTTTTCAACTTTGCCTGATCAATTTTGATTTTGGTTGATTTGCAAAGATTTTGCGGTCGTTGCCACCCTTACTACTGCTCGGATTTCTGGCCATGACTTCCACAAGTTTCCAAAGATCAATGACTACTTGTCCACTGCGAAGGAGTTTATCAACAACTATGACATGACCAATGGGAAGGGAGTCGCACAGTTTGGACGGTTTCTCGATCCCTATATCAAAGAAGCTAGAAAGAGGGAAGCAGAGGAAGCGGAGCGATGGGCTGATGCCAAACGAGCCGTTCGTCCAGACGAAATTGAAATTCAAGCCGAAGGCCCAGTCGAAAGTTAACTTTAAAACAATTGCGTTTTCCATTGCCAAAACCTTTTGTAATTAAAAATTGACACTTTGCATGAGACTCCTGTATAAAGTTTAAATCCTGAAATGAGTCAAAAAGGCCAAAGCTAAACAATTAGCTTTTTACAAGGCAATGGCTGGATAACCCGTTTTCTAAGCCCGCAGCGCTTATCCACCCGACTTGATTAGCATTTGTGGTCAAGCAACATTCTGGTCGTTTATAAAAAGTTCCCGAAGATTCTTTTCAGTCACTTCCAGAACTTTCAAGTGTCCAGATTCCCTTTGTCATTCTCCCATTTTCCGTCACTTTTCCAGAAAATCATGGTTGTAAGGCTCTACTACAATCCAGCTTCATCCCCAAGGTTCTCTGAGTACCACCTTCACCTAGTCTAAAAGTCAATTAACTATAACCGTTGTTTACAGCCGAGCGGTTCGGATGTGTATCGAGACGCTGGGGATTGAAGCGAAATTCACCCGCGTTGACCTCCTGTCTCAAGGTCATAAGAAACCTGATTACTTGAAGGTAGCATAATACCATCAACTCCTCCAGCATAGCTTAATATCAATTTTCTTTAAAGATTAACCCCCAGCATACTGTGGTAAGTCACAAGCTTTGCAGCAGTGGTCGTTTTTACAAACGCTAATTGTCATTGCGTTGGTTTAGCCTGTATTGGTCGATGGGGATTTGATTATAACCGAAAGCAGAGCTGCGCTGCAATACTTGGTAGACGTTTACAGCGACAATGAGGATTTCTATCCAAAGGATCCTACGAAGCGAGCGCTTGTGGACCAGCGTCTCTTCTTCGACGCTACTGCCCTATATCATGCATTCACTGACGCATATGTAAGTTATGGACGCACATGAATGACCCTTTGACCTGTGAATCTTTAAATTCCAGTATGTCATCTTCAAAGACGTAAAGTCCCCTTCAGAAGACAAGATCAAGGCATTTGACCAAGTCTTGAGGTACTTGGATGGTTTCTTGAAGGAGACAAAATTCGTGGCCGGAGACAACTTGACCATTGCTGATTTCACTGTAGTTGCAACCCTGAGCACTGCCGAAGTTTCAGGGCATCATTTCCATCAGTTTCACAACATCAATAGGTACATGTCAAAGGTAATCAAGGTTATCAAGAACTACGAAGCCACGAATGGCAAGGGGCTTGAAGATTTTGACGAATTCCTCAATTACTACCAACAGACTTACTAGAAAAAGAGCTACTGGGAATGAGCTACTTGGAATGAACAAAATGTGGTTAAAAAGTATCAACTTAGTTCTGTTAATTGGCTAATGTTTTAGAAAAAGGTTTTAATTAAAATTAGTGATTTTGATGGCGTTCTCCGGGCTTTTCCGATTGGTCGAGACTGCCATCTTCCTTGAGTAAAAATTCATCTGTTGCTCTACCCCGAAACTCTGGTTTTCTGAAGTAAAAAAATTACATTCTGGAACTAATTTTTTCATCAAGGTTTACATTACTTGGAGCATAAATAACCATAATTGGCAGTTAGTTAATTGTCGGGGTCATTGGCAAGGTCGTAGGTAAGTTGACATGAAGCGAATTCATCACCCGTGTTTTGGTCTTATGTTTTTGTGCATTGTAGGTACACATTGTACGGTACGGTACACGCCCCGTTTGTTTTACCAGTGTAACTGGCAGATGGTAACCAACTAAACTTGCTTTAATTGCTTCACTAACAGAAGGTAAAGAGTGTAATTTAAGAGTCAATTAATTGTGCTTAGTTTCTAACCAATTGTTTTTGTGTGTGTAGAGAGCCCTTTGACCCACTGCTTTGACCTATATCTCACTTGGGAGATTGGAGTCGGGAAATCTCGAGATTAAGATTGACAATTACGGAATTCCGGAGGTGTCATTGATTTGTGACCCTTGTTTCGAAGATGGTGGACAGTGCGAGCGAGTCAGATTCGAGTTCGATTGATGGAACGATGATGCCGCCGTCACCGGTGACCCGAGAGCAGCTACAGAAGCGAATTGAATCCCTTCAGCAACAAAACCGTGTGCTAAAGGTAGAGCTCGATACGTACAAGCTTAGGGTCAAGACGCTTCAAGAGGAAAACAGGACACTGAGACAAACGTCTGTGAACATTGTGAGTACTGATGTCTTCTAATATTTGTAAGACTACGATGAGATTGCTAATTTAATTTAATTAATGAGCGTAGCAGGCAAAGGCAGAACAGGAGGAGGAGTTTATTAGCAACACGCTGATGAAGCAAATCCAGACTTTGAAGAAGGAAAAGGAAACTTTGGCCCATACATTTGAACAGGAAGAAGAGTGCTTGACGAATGATTTGTCCAGAAAATTGAACAAGCTCCGTGCTGAGAAGTGTAAGCTTGAGCAGACTCTGGAACAAGAACAGGAATGCCTTGTGAACAAGTTGATGCGGAAGATTGAGAAGCTGGAAGCGGAGACTTGCACGAAGCAAAATAATTTGGAGCAACTACGGCGTGAGAAAGTTGAGTTGGAAAATACATTAGAGCAGGAGCAGGAAGCATTGGTCAATCGGTTGTGGAAGCGCATGGATAAATTGGAAGCAGAGAAACGGTAATTCAACATCAACATAAACAGCATGCAAATAAAGAATGTAAAACATACCCTTGACCTTTTACAGTAACCTGCAGAACAAAGTGAGCAACTCGATGAGCCTGAACCTGTTGGCAGGCCCTGTTACCAGTACCACTAGTTCGCTCTCACTGTCTGGAGATCTCCAACTTGGGAACAACAATCGGATCCGACGTCGTAGTTCTGGAAGTCAAACTCAGCAGAGTTTATTGGGAGGATCTCGAATCGATGACTCTGGAAATCATGGCCTCAACTTGGATGACAAGAATTTGCCAACAGCAGCTCGGAATGCAACGACCTCGGCGACTGACAGTGATATAATCTCAATGACGGGGAATGTTCAACATTTGAGGAACGAAGTTGAACGACTCAAAACTCAGCTGTCCATTGCTCAGAACCATCGTAAGGAAAAAATAATTTTTTCTATTTATAAGTAAAACAAAAGTTCAGATAAACATTCATTTTGGCTTTCATAGACACTGAGAAAATGTCACATTTTGCCAATGAAGAACGTCAAATCCGTGACGAAAATCTTCGTCTTCAAAGGCGGCTGCAGCTGGAAATGGAGCGACGCGAGCAACTATGTCGCCACTTGTCTGAATCCGAGTCATCCTTGGAGATGGAGGATGAGCGACACTTCCACGAGTCTCTTGTTGGGGGATCCATGAATTCTGGGCTCCCACACAATTCGACTAGCAGCGGATCTTTGGCTCCTGTTAGGCCACGCCCTGGTTCCTCCCCTGGCCCTTTTATGCCGTCACCTGGAAGTGGATCTCAACCATTGAGTCCAGGTAAAAATAAATCACTCCTTAAAAATAGGAGCTCAGTGTGAATGGAATTTTAATTTTTCAGGACTTCATCGTTGTGAGCGAGACATAATGAGTCCTCCGAGCCCAGTGAATCGGTGTCACATGTGCCAAGGTCATGGTTGGATTCAGCCACTCCTTGTATCTACTTCTGGCGGTTCCGGTCCTTTCTCACAAGTAGTGTCCTCCTCGTCACCACCAATTAGGCATTCCGTGAAGTAGAGACAGATTCGCAAGGCCTGCTCCACCATCAAGTGAGTGGAAATTCTGGCAACTATTCAACTGATGATCTTTAGGCGAATAGTAAAGGAATGGGTTAAAATTCGGATCTTTTCTTTTTCGTATCAATTTATCCGCATATGTTGATAGAAAACATGATTAATTTGTTTTTGTTTTATCCCAGGATCGTGTGTAAAGCTAATTATGAGTTTTAATTGAATTGATATTGATTTTCGTTTAATTTGTAGCTGGAGATCGAAGTCAAGAGCCAAGGACTCCTGGTGACAGCGCAATGTCCAGCCCTTCTCCAAGTCCAGCTCCGTTTGAAGTGATGAGCCCCTCTGCCCCTTCTCCCTCCCCAATGGACACTTCCAAGAATTAAGAGTTTGACAGCATGAGCCCATTATACTTGTGGTAATTGACATTTTCTCATTTAAGTTTACAGCAGCTGCACTGGTACGCACTTCCTCAGCACGTCTCTGTTTAATCTAGTATTCTGAGTCTGGACTGAACCCCTGAAGGGAATTGTTACAAGTTCAGTTTGTACTTTTAATTAATTAGCCAATTTACTTTTCCCTGATGAATTACATTTTCTGAAAAAGTAATTATGGGTTTCGTATTAATTAAAAGTAATACCCGCTTGGGCGTGTCTCTTGTCCTACCCAACCTACTCTCTTCACTTTCTCATTATTCCAGAGAGTGTGGGAGCAAGGAGTCTCTCGAGGCTCCTTGCTCGAGAATACTTTTAATTTGGTAACTTCCATTGACAACTGCCAGTTCGGGACTGTAATTGACATTTTCTCATTTAAGTTTACAGCAGCTGCACTGGTACGCACTTCCTCAGCACGTCTCTGTTTAATCTAGTATTCTGAGTCTGGACTGAACCCCCTGAAGGGAATTGTTACAAGTTCAGTTTGTACTTTTAATTAATTAACCAATTACTCTTCCCTGATGAATTACATTTTCTGAAAAAGTAATTATGGGTTTCGTATTAATTAAAAGTAATACCCGCTTGGGCGTGTCTCTTGTCCTACCCAACCTATTTACTCTCTTCACTTTCTCATTATTCCAGAGAGTGTGGGAGCAAGGAGTCTCTCGAGGCTCCTTGCTCGAGAATACTTTTAATTTGGTAACTTCCATTGACAACTGCCAGTTCGGGACTAAGCGTTGGTCAAGATGGGTGGGAAACAGAGTTCTCCAGGTGCCATGAGTTACAGCTCTCCTTCACTAGCGATTGACGATGGGGCAAGTTACAAGTTTCAAACTGGCGTCCGTGGTGGAGATTCAAGTGGAAGAAGTGTTGAGGAATCGCTTCTAGACGCTGGGCATTGGGCACTCTTTGCTATCCGAATCCCGGGTTACTTCCCACTGAGTATTGGAAAGACAAGCCTAGGTCAAGGACGACTGGAGCTAAAACTGTGGTCACTGGTCACTGCCTATACTTTTTGTCGTTGGGTTTCTTACAGTCTGTATGAGTGGCTACTTTATAAAGTCATATTACAACACCATTCTATACCCCAAACCTGAAGATCGAGAATGCTGGGGTAAGTTTATTTCACAAAATTGAATCCATTCCTAATTCTAATGCTTGTGACTCCCTTCCAGAGAACACGATGTCAGTTTTGTGGACGACGATTCTGGTGCTGGTCGTGTACACGACGTATCTCCGCTGTTCCCGAGTGTACTACGCTCGATCCTCTCTGTCCTTTTGGAAAAGAACAGTCTCCCTGGTCGAAGGCGTGGTTGGTAATGGCTACACTTTGAATCCAGACTACCTCCAGGCCCTTGGTCGCAATGTCTTCATCTCCACCTCAATTTACATCTTCATCCTCTCTTCAATCCGGATTTGCTACAATTCTTACAACGTTTACACCGCAATGGTTGAACCCTGCAGTCTAGCACCATTGGAAATCTTAGCTATTTATCTCGAGTTCTTCGTTGCCTTTATCCTCTGCTACCACGTTGGTTACTCCATTTGGCTCAATTTCTACATCACCGTATTCACAATGTGTTTCCAGCTTGTCCACGACGATTTGGATTCACAATCTTCAAAAGAACCACCAAAGCTTTTTGTCGACGGAAGAAGGGCCTCACAAACTGACTGCAGTGGCGAAGAAGGGCTCCACTTCCTCAACATGTTCACCATGGATGTCAAGGAACGGAGGATGAACTACGAAAAAGAAGAAATGACAACAATCGAGGAATCCAAGGAGATTGAGCTCACGATCAAAAAGACGATGGCGACCTATGAACTGATAGAAGAGCACATGGCCCAGTTCAACGCTCAGTTTGGCTACACTTTGATTCTAGAAACATTTTTTATTTTCATGTTCGTTGTATGCAGTGTCTATTCCCTTGAGAGTTTCTTCAAGGCTGATATTTACTACGCAATTGCACAAGTCATTCCAGTCGCCATTTTCACATCAGCCTTTTATCATTTGGCCTCGGAGAGTTCCATACTCAGCGGAAAGGCAACTGGGACGCTGAAGAAACTGGAAAAGTTTTTTGTTCCGACGGATCGACCTCAGCTCCAGACACTCCAGTTGAAGGTCGCTCACTATTTTAGTTAATTCAATGTCCCGGAGACCATACTTCAAAGGTTCATTTCTTATTAGACGTTTCTTGTTTAATTTAGGTACTGGCTCTAATTGCTCGTGTCGCGGACAATCCACCGACGATCAGCGCAGCACATTTCTTCAATATGAATCGTCATCTGGTCACTTCCGTAAGGGGGGACAGTTTATAGAAAAAAAGTTTTTTTAACAGGAAATTGAACATTTTTTTTAGTTCGTTGGGACCGTTACGACGTACTTGATTGTGCTTCTCCAATTTCGAGAACCGGCTACGCCATGTGCCCAAAACTCTACAATTTGTGCTGAAAATATGACCCTGGTTTGTGGCCAGTGTGAATACACGATAGTCCAGGATTAACTAGAAAATTAAACAAATATTGTGATGATTTTAACGACTTGGGCGTGGCCATTAGAGAAAGTCGTGTAGTTTTGAACTCTGCTTCGAATGAAACTGAATTCTGGAAGAGTAGCATGAAACTTTCAGTTTGGAAAGAGCCTTGATGGCGTGCAGTCGCAAAGATGCAAGTACATCGGAATAATTTGGAGGAAGTGGTACTGGAACTGGGGAAATACGCACTGTTTAGTGTCCGTGTGAATGGCTACCTTCCCTTCAGTGTTCTAGCCTCAGAAACCAAGTGGAAGTACCTTGGTTTCAGTATTTGTTCACCTTCTTTCTTGTACGCAGTGTTTGTGTCAATCCTTTCAATGGTTTGCAACACTTGCATTTTCTATACGGTGCTGGTGCTACTTCCGGTTATTCGACAAACCGGGTTTTCTGTTGTAACAGGGTACATTATCTTCTCTTCATTGTCCACATACTCCAGTATCCTGAGACTAACGCTTTTATTCCAGTGCAGAAGAGGACTGCGCCTATGGCAGGAAACAATTTCCCTGTTGCAGAAACTATGTCAAGAGTATCGGCAAGAGAGTATCAAAGGGATAGGCAGATCATCCAGGTACTTTGTCATTTGGTACACTGTAGGTGCCTTTGCTCAAGTACTTTACTCACTCGGTCTCTTGCTAAACCTCATTGGTGAATCCTTCTTGACCCCAGCAGCTTCTGAATATTTGATGTTGTCTGCAAATTCGTGGTTGTGCCTCCATGTTGGATTCCTCGTCTGGGTCACTTTCCTCCTAGAAATCCTCTCCTTCTCTTTTCAAACAATTGACAACGACCTGGAGACATTTATTCACCTTCGTTCACCCGAAGAATCCAGCGTAGTCCGATCCAAGATAAACAGGACAATCGAAGTGTTCGAAGCAGTTGAACATCATGTCGAAGACTTGAACAGATTCTTCGGTTTTAAGGTCGTAGCTGAGCTCCTATTCATTCTCCTACTGGGCACCGTCTTTTCATACACAGCCATCGTGGAACTAAAAATATCCAAGTATGAAGCCCTCCTGGAAAACTTGGTAACCGTGTTCATCCCACTGGCGATTTTCTACTCTGCTGTTTACAACTTTTGCTCCACTGCTGCCTCAATCTCGATCATTTCGGGAGAAATTTTGAAAAAGCTTCAGGGATTGGTTGAATTCGAGCGGCCTGGGGACGTCTCCTTTGACTCATCGCTTCAATTGAAAGTTACTGCTCTGATCATTCGCCTTGCTAACAATCCAGTAGCTATCAACCCAGGGAATTTTACACGCGTGGACCATTCAATTCTCGCAGGGGTGAGGTCTTTTAACAAAGGTTTGTGGTGTGTATAACCTCTGACATTTTGATTTCCAGTGTGCCGGGATAATCGCCCTTTACGTTATGATTTTCATGCAAAACTAAAGTCCCAATGTCACGCCAACCACACGAACTTGACAAAGGTTGACGAACAAAGTTATTTACTTGATTAGATTTATTCTGATTTTGGATTCCCTCTCCAAAATAGGTGAATGTCACCTTTGACATTCTCGAGTGACGATGGACTAAAATGAGAAGGGTAAGTTTGACTCATGCTGGAATGGACAGGTCGCAATCCTTGATCATGTGCATGATTTTTCTGTAGGTGAGGCCGTAGTCCTGGAGGGATGCCAATGCCATCGCCATCATTGGAGTACTATGAAGTCCTTGGGGTGTCACGGACTGCACATGAGAGTGAAATCAAAAGGGCCTATCGCCGACTAGTCTTGAGGTACCACCCTGATAGGAACCCTGTCCACGCCAGGCAAGAAGTGACAGCCAGATTTGTCCAAATTTCTGAAGCACACAGGGTCCTCACTGACACCGCCAGACGCCGAAGCTACGACAATCACCTCTTTCTCCAGACATTCCTCTCAACCATCTTCCGTCCAGCGGAGTATCTCAATTATCGAATCTTCAACGCCTCCACGATGACACCTACCCTGCTGGACATTACAGTCAACGTCATTGCACTCGGCGTCGGGACATACTGCCTCATCGCCCTACTCTTCGAAGATGACTAAACCAAATCCATCTCTCCTCAAAAGCACCAAAATTATCTCCAAGTAATTTATTAAAAGGGCATCAATTCACTAACGCTTCCATAGCCGGATATGGATCCCATCCATCGGACGGAGAATCACTTGAGGAATCATTCTAGCCGCTGCAGGGTTCTGCTCAGTCTCGATCCAGTAGTTTCTAAATATATTTGCAAGGGCCACTTTCTCTTCAATTACTGCAAACTTCTGGCCTGTTCAAATCAATCATTGCAAATCAAACAGTTTAAGGGCTCATTGTGGGAATTTATTACCAATGCAGTTACGAGATCCAGCTGAAAATGGTAGGTAATTGAATGGCTGCTTCCAGGAACTGTTTTCAGGGAAGAAGCGATCAGGTCTGAATGCCTCTGGATCAGGGTAGACTTCGGGGTTTCGATGAAGCAAGTAAAGAACTACAAAGATTATGGCGTCCTTCGGGGCAGTACGACCTTTACCTAAAAATATTAAAACTTTATTACAATTACACAAAATTAGCAGGTTAGTGAGTAAAAAAGTAAGTTAGTGTAGTGTACCCATGTCCAAGTCTTGAGTTAATTGACGAGCAAAGAAAGGCACGGTTGGATACAGTCTGCAGAAAAGCGTTGGATTAGCAATGGAGCGATTTCCTTTTGAGATAGCGTTTTACCGAAGCGATTCTCTGACACAGCAGTCGAGGTACTTCAATTCGGAGAGATCAGAAAGCGTCACAGGCCGGGTTTTATCATCCCCGAAAACTTGACTTAATTCTTGGTACAAAGAAATCTAAAAAAGGACAAATACTACACTGACCTTAAATTGTAATTTGATAACCTGAATGCTTAATTTTCAATTTTTTACTTGGCATTGAGGATTAGCAGCCAGAAGCAGAATAGTCCAGCTAATACTTGCAGCAGTTGTGTCATGACCCTTGGAGAAAAAAGAACGTCAAAACTTGATTTTAGTTGATTTAGAATTTTACTTCGAACATGAAAGTATCAGTTTCTTCCCGAATATCCAAATCCGAAAGCAACCTTCCATTATCTGATGCTTCAAGAAGCAAGTCCAAAAACGCCAGTCTTCGTTTCCCTACAATTTCATACAATTAATCACAAGTTTAAATTCCCAGGTGAAATCCCCAAAACTCTCACTGAAGTGGTGGTCAGGGTCAAGTCTTTCTAGTGGTACTGCTCGTTCTTTCTTCCGATGTTCGATTACACTTTCGGTAAAGTCATGAAGTGTCTTCAACAGTCGCTTTTCTCTCCTCCCATTAATTAAGTTGTTGATTAATTCTATCCTCAACCAGGGCTTGGTCATTCGCTCTAACACCAGGGAGGTCATCCTGTAAAATCCCTTCAGGTCAAAAGGATTCAAATGGCCATGACATAGAACCTTACTCGTACACAGCCTTGGCATATTCAGAGTCATCATTCTGCTGTGTATTGATCCTCTCTCCCATCGCTGTTTCTAAAAAATGAAATGAAATTAAGGTCAACTTGATTCTGCATTCCAGATTAACTTGTGCCCTTTTACCACAAATGGAAGACAATGCAAATTTCGTAAGGTAGGGGAAAATATTGAACTTTTTGTTTCCATTTTGGGTAAGAATGTCAACCAGGATGAGGCTTTGTTCGTTAAAAACTTCAACAAAATTGTCCAGAATCCGGAAGTGGAAGGCGGGCGTTAGCAACTTTCTCCGTTCATGCCATTTTGCACCTAAATTAATGTCGATTAGTTTACAACCTTCTGAAACAAAGTTTTGTTCTGAAAATGTTTTATCCAGAATTTTAATTGACCTTTTGACAATAGTAATCCTGACCCGAGCCATCCTGCTAGAAAACTGTAATCCGGACTTTTCTCAGTGTGGATGTTTGAGGTCAAAATCTTCTAATAGAAAAGGAAAACAAAAATGAAGTCAAAATTCGTTTTTTTTAGTTAAACTAAGGTTCAGGTTTATTGACCTCGATAGCGGTGGATTCAGCGACGAAAATGTAAAGCTGATTTCCCAAGCGTCCTTGAACAATGGGGCCAAACGTTTTCATCCAGCCCTTGATGACTCGCAAAATCTCTTGAAAAAGAAACATGTCGACAACGGTGTACTTATTTTGCACTACTTTAAAACGTAATTTACCATGAGCAGGGACTGCTAGCTCGAAAGCGTTTCCAACCAATGGCAAGCCCTTCGGGCCTGAAAGCTTCCTAAGAAGTTTCTTCCATTTTGAGCCCTTGAGACTCCACCCCATAAGAAGGATCAGGGATGACAGGACAAGGGAAAACCACCAGACCCAGTGTGACCCTTCGACCTCTGGAAAACTGACTTTATTCAAGGCCGTTTCAGACGTGGTTCCTATTGGCTTCATAGCAAAAACTAACTAGCACAGTATCGAAGTAGTCCAATCACGAGACTAAAAAGTAAACATCACCAATCCTCCCGTCCCATGTCCATTTTTTGATCCTCGCCGGAACCTGTCTGACTAGTTTTCCTTAATACGCAAGAAGTATAATTGGAGGTTGGAACTGGCAGAGTTATTGATCGCCAGGTGCCAAGGTCAATTGAATGAGGAAATAAGGTTTTAATTCTTTGAAAAATGGGAATCTTTGTCAGTCTGAAAGGATAGAAGGATATTCCTTTTGTTTTTAAATTGATGGTGTGCATTAATTTGTCTATTTCTCTCAAGCAGTTGTATAGTGAAAATGTTATCACAAAAAGAAGCAATTAAAAATTAACTTTTCCACTTGATTACTATAATCAATCCCACAGGAGGTTCAAGTTATAATCAAAAAGATCACGCGCAGATGACTTTTGCATATTATAAAAATCTCATCGCTCCAGAACTGAAGAAAATTAATTATGTGTTAAAAAGGAATTATTTCGTTTTGTAATTTTGGAGACAGGAATACGGAATTACGCTTGAGCTCGCGTGGCTCCTTGAAAGTTTTAGGGATATAATTAAATCCATAATTATTCCATTCCGTGTCAAGCGAATTTGGTATTTCGTTCATTTCTTCAGTATCCTGGTCGTGATGGAATGGACGGAGTCGGGCGATCCGGAATTCGTGGCGGTGGTACATTTCCCCGTCTGCAAAAATCCAAAGAATCAAATTAATTGGTTGAAATTAATTCTAATTAGCCATTTAAATGAACATCACATGCAACCAAGACCAAGCAAAAGCAGTCCTAAAACCCCTAAAATTAAAATCTAAATTCTAATTTTTAACAGAACAAATCAGGATATCCAAATTAAGGAATATTTTCAAAATTATTACCTTCAAAAGGCAGGGAGTCGCCAACTAACTTTAAAATAAGACCCAATTGTTCAATTCAACTTTTTTATTTTTTAGAATTTTGGATTTCAATTACATGAGCTACAAGTGCAATTTGGTGCATAAGTTTTAACCGGAAAAATTAAAGCCAGAGACTAAATAGAAAAATCTCCAAATCCAGAGGACAGAACTCCAATATAGTAAAACCTAAACGTTGGATTTTCGGTTTTTTCGGGGAAATTAACTTTTGTTTAAGCTGCTTTTTGGACAAGTTTAAGAACAAATTATCCGAGTGAGCGTGCAATTTGGAATGAATAAATCTAAAGGTACTTGAGACATTTTCCTCTCACTAAAATTAAATATAATTATTTTAACACTAAGGTTAAAGATGACTGCTTTAGCAGTTTTTGGAAGCGCTATTGCCGCCGTCCACTCTCATTCCAGTTCCATTTTAAACTCTTGACCCGATTCTAATTAATTCTTCTCAGGTAAATCCCATTGTCCCGGGCATCAAAATTACAACATCCCCGAACCCCCTTTTTACTCTAAATTAAATAAGTGACATTGACACTGAGGCCTTTAACTTTCAAACTAATTTCTACTTGTAAAGACTAAATTCTCTCAACAATATCCGTCACACAATGAACCCCAAAGAAGCCAATTTTTAGACTTATATCCACACATTATTAAGAGTTAATTTACACACACAAAGGAAACAGGAGGGATTCTGAGGATTAAATATTTTCAGACTACTCTTCATTTTCTAAATTTGGATCGTGGATTATTAGATCTCCAGAGGAGGATGGCTTCATCAATTTGCATCCCCGTTTTTAAGCAGACAGGAAAAAGAGAAGAATTTGCTTGTTTTGTGTCACGCTTCACTTCTTCTTAGGGCTATGGATTAGTGGTTTAGAATAAGATTTCTCAAAATCTTTACTTTTTGGCGAGAAGGTGATTGAGTGCGGCGGTAGCCACTTGCTGCTGAACCTTTGGGGGCAGTGACCCCACTATACTCGCTGCGGCAGACACCGCCCCCCGTCTACAGTAGAAAGGAATTTACTCACTTGAGGAAAATGTTTAGAAAATGTTTTAAATCTTTCACCCGTTACTTATAGTTTGCCAGATTCATTTAACAAAAGTTATAAAACGCTCTGCGTAGAGCTTTAAGAGCAAAAGCTTTAAATTGAGGTTGTAACTTGTAACGTTACCAGTTTTGTTAGATTAAACTTTTGAGAAAAAGCTTTTTATTGTAATTTTGATTAAATTCCATTCCATTTCTCAACTACACGCGGACTACCGCCCATCCTCAATGTTTTGTAAAAGAAGTGACAGCGTCAAAATAAAAAGAATCGATGAAAACAGCGGCGGAATCACCCAAGCATTAGTTTCCAAGAGCGTTAGGAGCAAAAGAGAGAGAGAGGAATAGGCGGTGGAGTCGTTATTCTTCGCACGTTAACTTATAACTTTGGTCAAACAAAAATACCAAACTTACAGACACAAGTGAAAGAAGAAAAGTTGAGACTTACGATGGAATGAGTGGAGTTGGTAATCCGCCTCCGCCTGGCTTTGGTGGTTGTGGCGGTGGTCCACCGCCGCCGGGCCGATTTGGTATTGGTGGATGGGGTGCAACACGCCCTGCTTGGTTGGCAACAGGAGGTGGACCCGGTGGGGCACGATTCTGACCTCCCATTACCATACTTCCAGCAGTTGGGCCAGAGGGAACGCGGCGAATCCCACCTCCAGGACTCGGAGGATTTGCTCTACTGCAAAAAACATTGGAGAATTAGTAAAAAAAAATGTTTTATTTACAAAACTGTAAAAATGTTGATTTCCTCACTTTTGCTGATCATTCGACCGGAGGTAGAAATCGGCTGAATTGCTGCTCATGCTATCGTTCCGAACGATGGGTGGAATTGGAGTGCTCACTGTGGCCATTGACACATCACCGATAATCCTAAGTGACTCTTTGCATGCATGGTACATTCGCATCATCTCTTCCCTCTTCATTGCCTCCTCTTGACTCTCTTCCATCATGTCCTGGATACAAAAGATTATCAAATTCATGAACTAAATTTATATAATTTTAGTTTCAAGGAATTCCTACCGTGTCCCCAGTGGCGTAGAGATGTGCCAAGAGTTCACCGTTGATGAAGTTCTTGGTGTCGTTGATAATGAGATGCATTATCGTCTTTGGAACCAAATCCCTTGTCGTCTTTGTCACAATTCGCATGTATGAATCCACCAAGTTTCGGATCGTCTCGACTTGACGTTCCAACTGTGACAGGGAAAGAGTTGATGAGCTTCGTTAGTTTTCTGATGACCTTTTAACTCTTACCTGAGGATCAAACGATGATGAACCACTGCCGCCTTCACTGACATTAGAGTCCTCTCCATTGCTTATTTCTGAAGATTTCTCTGGATAGACTCCAGCTCTGAGGAACGAAGCCTTCCAAGAATCAACCTCATCCTGTGTCTCGCATGACAACTCCAATACTTTGTAGTCCTGAAAGGAATGAATTGGTGACTGGTTTCCCATGAATTGAATTCCACTCACCTTGAAAACATTTCTACCGTCTGGATTGAAGAGTGAGAACAGATGTCTCCGTGACATGAAGCCACTCTCAACATCTCGTAGTTTGAGTCCATCCAACGGGAGCATGTACTTTTTATCCCGTTCCTCCTCATCTTTGAACCAAGAGAGACTTTCGGATGTTAGAACAAACCAGTAGAGTTTAGATCCACCCTTCATCAACCCCAAATTATGGATGCACATGTTTCCTTTCCTAATGACTTGGTTTCCCAACTTTCTCCCTGCCTTGGATGAGTTTTCGGATGACTGCTGAGCGCTGGAAGAAGTAAGCATTTGACTTTAAATAGGATTTTTTATAATAACAACTTATCATATGCTGTACTTGGCGAATCCAATGAAGTCTTCGTGATTCGTATTCATGTATGCCAGTTCACAGTCAACCAATAGGAGCAATTGGTTCTTGCACATCTGCTCCTTGTCTCGGATGTAAGTGGAGATGATACGCTCCGTCTCTTCACGGAGGCGAGGATAACGATTCATCTACAAAATTAGAAACATTTCATTCTACTTTTCCCAATTGCAAAGTAAACAAAGTCTCACCTTCTCTGCACAATTCCTAACGACATTAGAGAGTTCGTTGATGACCAAATCAACACACTTTAGAGAGGGTTCTTTGAGTCTGTTGATTTGTTTCTTGACAATTGCTTCAAACGCCATGTCAGGTGTAAACAAACCAACCCGAATACCGTGGATGTTACGAATTGCAAAAGCAATCTCTCGTCTCAGCTCTTTTTCATCAAACTCCATTTTGACAATTTCGAAAGGAAACCTCTCATGGAACAGTCGATTGATTTTTGCACCACCAGAGAGTTCATTTGTATTGATCAGGGCTGACCCGGAACCCTCAATCGTCCTTTCAAAGTCTGACTGAAGTTGCTGAATCATTCTAAAAATAAACGCATCTTAAAAGTGTTTTAAAAATGGAGGTGTTGAAGGGTCAAGAGGTCAACTTACTGAAGCATCGCCTTAGTCTTAATGCCTGGATCATCAGGTCGAAAGTATTTGTATTGCTCTACATCCTTCTCTAGTGCTAGTAATTGCTTCTGTAGCCTATCCCTCAATGCAGGGAGACAATCACGAATATGGTTAGTCAATTGTTGATTTAATACTCGCTGAAGGTACGGAGTCCCCAGACGATCAGCCATGTGACGATACGAAGGATGACTTAAAAAGAATTTCCGCTCAGCCGCCAGGGCTGCCTTTATATCTTTTCTTCCTGTAAAATCCCAAATCCCAAATTGTAAATCAAATTCATCCAAATTCAATTTCACAAAAGAGGAAGCTCCACTCCATTACCTTCGATATCCTTTTGTGATCGATTTACTACCCCCACGAATCCTCTTCTCATCGGAACTAATTTATTTTCTAGAATTTCTCTGGCATCCGTTCCTTCGTCCATAAGATCCAATTTCGTGATTACCCCAATGGTCCGAAGACCATCTGGATCCACTGTCCTAGCCATTTGAATTGCATCGGATGTTGCTAAATCAGCATTCGCGGGAGTCACGGCAAGAATGAGGCATGTCTCCTTGCTAATAAACTGAAGAATCATGTCTCGGATTTGGCTCTCAATGTCCACAGGCTGATCGCCTATTGGAACTCGAGTCAACCCTGGAAGAAATGAAGAAAAATAGGTCATTGGGTTTTAATTACATCATATAAGTCACAAATCATAATTTCATTAGCTAACGCATGGAAAAAAAACTACAGACGTTAATGAATTCTGTTGTCCGTGAGGAATCCCATCGATATTTGCATACAATGAGGTAACCCTCGCATATAAAATGAGGAATAATAGCGGAAAAGAGGAAGTCCCTGAAGTATACTTGATTTGACCTTCATCTCAAATCCAGCCTGCTAAGCGTGGTTTGCATTTTTACTGCGGATGACGATTATGAATTAATGCATCACGGACATATAATTGTCATGATCCGAGTTGGTTCCAATTAGCGCCTGTATATGGCAATCCTTACCAGGCAAGTCGATGAGAGTGATGTTGAGGACGTGAGGAGAATAGACTCGCAAATTAATTGGTAAGTTGGAAATGCCTTTGTTAGTTCCAGTGAGGCGGTCAGTGTCTGCTTCAATTTCTGAACGGATCTCGTTAAAGTCGGCGAACTTCTTGCCCTTGCAGTGGAGAAATTCACCCCATTCCCCGGCAGAATGGATGAGTTGAAGAATCAATGGCCTTCGTGTCACAATCCCAGAGCCACGAGGGAGGAAATCTCTGCAAATGGAAAAGTTCGGGATGAGCCAGTTTGAGGCCCAAAGTAAATTCAATTAAGTAAACTTTATTATAACCTCCCGACAAAGTTTTCCAACACTGATGACTTCCCTGCACTCTGACCTCCAACGACTGCAATCTGGGGCAAATCTAGGGCAAAATAGAAGTTGATTTACAATTGAGAATTTTATCGTTGTCGATTACTGGTGGAAACAATGGCGTTTTTGATTACCCAGCTGCATATGAACTCCCAATTGTGTGAATGCATCTTGAAGCTTGTTGATGATTGGGATGAGTGACTCCATTCCTTGATTTCCTGAGGCCATTTTGCCCGCCTGGGTAGCGCCAGGCGCTTCTTACCCGTTCCCTGTTAACCTGTGGATTAGAGAAAGAACAGAGAATGAGAATGAGCAACTGTAAAATTGAGTTTTGCCAAAATGATTGATAACGGAAGTGTTCTGGTAAAGAGCAAAGAGTTACTTAAGGAAAACAGGATGGGGGAGTTGATGATGGAACGTCAGCCAGCCCAATCGAATTTGTTTGGAATAAGAAGAATGATCTTCCTGTGCTGGCTAATGTTTATTTTCCGATCGAAGTCGAACCTTGGTCTTTAATAAGGTCACCACGCAGCTCACACACAGCGAATTCACTGGTCGTCCGAGAGATTTTCAAGGCAACCCTTGAAGACGTAAAGGAATGAGCAGTTGACCTTGACAGAATATCGATTCCCGTGCCCTACTCTTCCCCGTGCCCTACTCTTCCCCGTCCTCCGCCCAATCGGAACTTTCTCTCTAAACTTTCCCCATGAGTTTCAGACTTTCTCCTGGTGCTTCCATTTACACTAAAAAGGAAAGATTACAATCCCATAACAAAAGGCAACTCCCTACTTTGCTTTCTCTTCTTCTGACAACATTTCTCTCCTTCAAAGGGACAAAAAACAATATTTGAAGAGACAAAAGGGGAGATTACGTGGGGAATGACGCTGACAACACAAGCGATGCTGTCAAAATAAATACACTCCGCTTTATAACGTCATAAATTGCTAAAATGTCAAAATGATTGGCACTCCTCAAATTAAATAAAAACATCAGTAAATACACTTTCCTAGCGTTCCTTATAGTGGGTGAAATGAAAAAAGGAAAAAAAGTAGAAAGAAAACTAATAAACTCAGCAGAAACCTACTAAAGTCAACGTCAACACTGTACTAAATAAACTCCAATTAATTCTCCATGTATAGGTCGCTATTCCATTCATCATCCAGACAGGGGAATGTGGGCGGAATAAAATGTCACTGAATAAAATGTCATTATACCCACAGTTTAATTAAAACCAGGTAAAATCAACTAAATTCAACAATGACATCGACCCTTAGATGAATGCTCTCAATCCTTTGCCAATAAAACTTGGAAAAAGAGCCCTATACATTACCTAATGTCCATTACAAATCTAATTTCAAAATAACATCCATTTCCATAATTTATCATTTCCACAGTCCATGTCAAGGGTGTCAAGGGCCTTTCCTTTCCTTCTGCACAGGTGTTGATCATTACCTAAAGTACCTAAAAACAAGACAAGTGGTTGACTTTTGATGACTCATTGGTTACAGTTCTGTTACTAAAAATGAAGTGAGATGACTAACCCCTGGCCCCTTTTTAACGGTAATTCCCTTCCGTAGTAAAGACCAGTTACTCAAATTACATTCCCAATTAACCCGTAAATCGATTAGACATTAGACATGTCTTAATTCATAATTCAATGTTATGTTTACAAAGTGAATCAAATCATTGATGAGCCTGTGTGGGACAAATTGTGAATAAAAGATAAACCTCTGACTTGTACCCTTACCTTGAGTCAATTGACAAGAGTTGTGTTTTGATGTCTTGTTGACGGTACCCGGAGTGACCTTGAGGTCAGCCGTTTCCTGGACAGATCACCACCACCACTGAGGAGGAGGGTGGGTTTTACACTGAACGGAATCCTCATCGGGGGGAGGAAAAAAATCAAGAGAACAAATTCAACTTCGATTTTCACAAACGCGCATGGCCTCCTTACGTCACTCCCAAGCACAAAACATGCCAATAAATATTGTTGCTAAAATTGGCACATTTTCACTAGAAAAAGATGCCAATTGAAAGGAGAAAATGTTCAATTTTTCATATATTTAGAGTATAGTATTCATAATTAGAAATTAGCATAAATAGTCCAATTTATAAAAAATTTTAAATTGTTGAATAAAATATTTTTTGCCCAACTCTGAATTGGCCTGGGTCATCCACAGGGGAAAGTTTTTGACTGACCAAAGCGCCACCTCGAGTGTGGTGCGTTTCAGAATTATAATTTTCCTTCATTTTACACCCAGTTGTGCCATGCCGTTCTGCAGGAATGAAAATTCCAAACCACACGCAGTTGAAAGGAATCCAACCACGCACTCACTCTATCCGCAACAGAGGCAAACTTTTCATTAGGAAAAGCGTGTTTGGCAGTGCCACTCTTCCATCCCGGGTGACCTTTTAATTCCAGGTTAATCATCACAATTAATCATGGTAAGACAATCAATTAATCAAGTAATTAACAAAGGAGTGCATGAGGAAGTAATCCAGGGTGGAAAAGTACTGGTGGATTGGTAAGAAAGGGAGTAAATAGCCCCAGGCCGGCAGCTGCGAATTTGACCTTTTTAGGCCCCTCTTTCTTTTAGGATTTTAGAAATGTCGAAAAAATGTAAATAAAAAAAATTCTTCTAAATGATTTGATTTCTTTTTCCAGGGTTTCGTGAAGGTTGTCAAGAATAAGGCATACTTCAAGCGGTTCCTAGTGCCACTCTTCCATCCCGGGTGACCTTTTAATTCCAGGTTAATCATCACAATTAATCATGGTAAGACAATCAATTAATCAAGTAATTAACAAAGGAGTACATGAGGAAGTAATCCAGGGTGGAAAAGTACTGGTGGATTGGCAAGGAAGGGACTAAATAGCCCCAGGCCGGCAGCTGCGAATTTGACCTTTTTAGGCCCCTCTTTTAGGATTTTAGAAATGTGCGAAAAAATGTAAATAAAAAAAATTCTTCTAAATGATTTGATTTCTTTTTCCAGGGTTTCGTGAAGGTTGTCAAGAATAAGGCATACTTCAAGCGGTTCCAAGTCAAGTTCAAGAGGCGCAGAGAAGGACGTACTGACTATTATGCTCGGAAGCGGTTGATTGTTCAAGATAAGAACAAATACAACACGCCAAAGTACCGTATGATTGTCAGGATTTCCAACAAGGATGTCACATGTCAGGTGAAGGAGATAAGGGTGTGGGATTTTTGGAACTATGGGACTTACTTGTGTCATTTTTCCAGATTGCATACGCTAGGCTGGAAGGAGACGTTGTGGTGTGCTCAGCCTACAGCCATGAGCTGCCGCGCTACGGTGTTAAAGTCGGATTGACTAATTATGCTGCGGCTTATTGTACTGGATTGCTCTTGGCACGGAGAGTAAGTCTGGATTTTGAAGTTTTAGGAATGGGAAGTGATGGACGTGGTTTTTTAAAAGTGTAAATTGTTTTCAGCTGCTACGGAAGTTTGGTCTAGACACAATCTACGAAGGCCAGAAGGATGTCAATGGTGAATATTATTGTGTCGAGTGTGTGGATGGGAAACCAAAGGCATTCCGGGCCGTGTTGGACGTTGGACTTTACAGAACCACCACTGGGGCTAGGATCTTTGGAGCACTCAAGGGTGCCGCTGATGGTGGCCTCGACATCCCTCACAGCGAAAAGCGATTCCCCGGCTGGGACTCTGATGCCAAGGAACTCAATGCTGAACTCCACCGGAAGCACATCATGGGTCAGCATGTAGCCGAGTATATGAAGAACTTGCTCGATGAGGATGAAGATGCTTACAAGCGCCAGTTCTCCCGTTTCATCAAGGAAGGCATTGGTTCCGACAACGTGAGTTTTACTGGCAATTTTGATATTTTACTTCCAGCTTTCCAGTTCTAATTTGGATTTATTTTTACAGCTCGAAGGGATTTACAAGACCGCCCACTCCAACATTAGAGCCAGTCCAGATCCATTGAAGAAGGTCAAGGACACCAGCAAGATCACCAAGAAGCGCTGGAACCTGAAGAAGTTGTCCGGCGTCGTGCGTAAACACCACGTTGTCCAGAAGAAGGCTGTATTTCTGAAAAATCTCAGCGAAGAGGCGGAAGTAGCTGCTTAAAATACGCCTTCAGCTGTTATGATTTTTATGAAATAAAATGCTTTGACCACTGGTTCGCATTTACATTTGCACTTTTTTTTTATTCTAAAAACAGTCAATTGGGTTTACGTATAATTTAAAAATGAGCAAAATAATTCTAATTTACTGACAAGACGCTATTTCAAGCCAGTCTTCAGTTTACGTGTTTGCACTGGAAATTGAGGAAGTACTTCCAGTACCGTCGACGGGATTGATTGGGCTGGATGGGGTAAGAGAAAGAGAGGAAGAACTCGATGAATTCCAATCAGCGATTTGAAGTTGCAAACTGTAGCGCTGCTCTCTCCTGTCCGCTTCTTGTGCTTCAGCTGCTGCTAAGTAATTGGGCCGCCGTGGAAGCGTAAGACTCCGTCGGAATACAGCGGCTCTGCTGGAGTTGCCTGGAATTGTGGTCGAGTATGGCGGAGGAGGGAGGATCTTCCTGAAATTTTGAGATTCAATGTCGATTCTAGAAGTTGGTGCTGGACCTCGTGAACTTGGACCTGGAACGGAGTCACAGATGCTTGCAACAACTTCCGCCTCAATTTGATTGGCGACAACGTCACTCGGCATATTTTCATCAGCATTCCGCTTCTCTTGCTCAACATTCAGCTCACATTTCGCCTCAACTGAGTCACTGGTTTGGGTAAATGGCCCAAGGGTTATGATGACGTTATTGGAGGTTGAGGCCACTGCTTCTTCATACGGCGGCGGTGCTTCATTCCTCGGTGGGAAATAAGATGGCGGCGGTTTCCAGAGTGCCAAGTACTGCTGGATGGAAGAAATGTCCGCCCCCGCCACGATTCCTGCTGAAATCGAACATTGCATGGTCAAGGCTTCGTGTGTCATCGCACTCGTCGCACATTTGCCGTGACCTCCGACTGTCCAATCCATTCATGCGACCTGTACCGTAACAGAAATCAATTTTTCTAATATTCTGCTGTCATTATATGGAAACTTCTTGCCTCGCATCTCTCGTTGACGAAGTCGATTGACCAGGAAGAACAGGAGTGACAGTGACAGCATTGACAGGAGTGCGGTGATGATAATTTTCGGTATGACCACGCCCATGTCAATCGAAGGGGTAAAGTTCCCCGGTCCTTCGTTGTTCCCTCGACCTTTCCCCCCGTTTCCTTTCCAGTCATGATCCTCACAAGTAAAGTCACAGCAGGATGTCCCCACACGCGTTGCTCTGCAATTCTAAAACGGAAACAAAAAACATTACAAAATGGTGACCTTCCTTGACCTAGAAATGAAGAAAAGTTGTGCTTGTAAGCCACTCATGCAGAACAAGATTTTGGTTCAACTTCAACTTTCTTTACTTGTTCTTTCAATACCAGCGTTAGTGGTTCAGTGTGTAGAATTCTCGCCTGCCACGCGGGAGACAAGAGTTCGATTCTCTTCTAACGCAAAGTACTTTTTTGCCGTTTTTTACAAATCTTTTGGCCCAATTTTGAGGTCAGGAGAGGTCAAAAACAGTTATTTTTGATTTAAAATCAAAATAAGGCTTAAAGTTACAACTCAATTCAAATGAATGTTATGTCATTCTAACTAGGTGTTCCTGGTGAATCCAATGGTGGTTTAGTTTCATTAACGTGTCATGGGTCAAGGGTGAATGACTGTTATGTTATGTTTCATTTCAGCTAAATTGTAAGGCGTTAAGTTAGGGGCATTGAAAAGTTCTGATAGAAATGACCACACCTTGCACTCTAGATAAAACTCCCTTTGTAAATTAAGCCTAATTATGTGAAAAATGGCAAAGGAGATTAGCCTGTTGAATGGAAATTGGCAGAATAGTTGCAGGAAATTCGTTTTTAAGTCAATAAATGACTCCCAAAGGTAACGGAAATGGCAAAGCATGGCTGCAATTCATCTAATTTTTAAAAATAGGTCCAAGGGAATTTTGCTGTCAATGAATCATCTTGTTAATTGTGCCACGACATCCATCCCATTTTCCAATTCAAAAGACGAATCTTTCTCCATAACTTTCTCCTCCAAATTGTTCTGGATTTACCTGATTCTGTGGAGGTTGACAAAGGAGTGCCTGGAAAGATTAAAAACGCTGATTAACCATTCCATATAAATCAGCTTTTGCTAATTACCCGACATAGTTGTGGTCCTCCTTCGTCACAGACACAGTGTAGGCAAGGATCAGGGCCTGGGACATAGTGGACACCCCGAGAAATGACTCGTCCATGGACATCGAAACAGTGGACACCTGAAATCCCACTTCCGGCAAAAGGGACAAGACTGGCAGTGGAATTCTCAAAGTTAATGACCACCCCGAGTAGTGACATTTCAGAAGACCCGAGTACGAATCCAATTAAAATAAAAAGACAGGAGACTCCTGTTCTTTTCATTCCTGAAATTAACCAGGAATAATCTGGTTTTGCTTATAAATCTGTAAATAAGGTCGACCCCAAGGTCGAAGCTCCGCGCAGACTTTCACTCGCAGTGGAGTGAGATGAGAGAGGACTTTCTCTCGGAAAACAATTGCGTAAAGATCAATTGTTTTATTGCAGAATGAAAGCAAACGATAAATTTGTAAATAGCTCTGCAGATAAATATAATTTGGACAAATTAGATTCTTCTTTTAAACCCATAAATGTAAAGATCAGTGAAATTTTAAATGTTTAAACACGACAAAAAGGGAAATTAAGGAAATCCTTCCCCCAAAACTCTACGTTTCCCGATATTTTTTGTATCACGTTGTAAATTAGAGTTTAGATTTGTAACTTAATAGGATTTATACAAGCAGGGGAGATTGATAGAGTTCTCGTCAATGTATCACACTTACTACTCTTTAAAACGTCCTTGCCATTAAAATAAGTCAAAGAAGATTGGTTAATTTTGCGCCTAGCTTAAAGTTGACGGGGCTGAACCGCTTCCAAAATTAAACGAAGTTGGAACCGCTTGCTGCTGAAAATCGAATCCTGAAAAAAATACGATTTTTTAGATACTTTTTTTTTAAAAACTTTGAAACACTTACCACCACGTTTCTGGATTTCTTTGCTTTCAGCTGCGGCTTTTCGCTGATCTGCCAATGTATAAATTTCCTGGATCGCCTTCCGTTGCTCCTCATTCAAAGAAGTTGTTATTGTTCCGTAAAAATTCGGATCATGTTGTTGCAGAGCTGTAAAATCAAGCAAATAATAAATAAGTGGAAGGTAAATTAGCCAGTTTTAAATATAATTTACCGAGCATGACGTCCTTGAAAATGATGTATTCATCCACGGTAGATTCTTCCTTGTCCAACGGAGTCAAAAAGCACTCGAGGGCAGTCTCTTCATTTGAGCATTCGCTATCCGAGTCAGTGTCATAATCATCATCATCCTGAAAAACGAATCGTGAACATTCAAAGAGCAAGACAAGTTTATATTTCCTCACCTCTACGATTTCAGAGGAGATGGTAAAGGGAGACTTAGCAGAAGCAATTGTTCTTTCCAACTGTTCCAGATATTGTTGACCATCCTCGTCAATATCATCTTCATCTGTGTCCAACACGTCCACTGAAAAAATCCAAGCCATGAGTGTCTAACTTTCCACCAGCATTCCTTATAATCTAACCTTCGAGTGCTCTGCAGTCATCATGATCATCATCATCCTCCTCTTCTTCACTATCGGTGTCAGCATTCTCAAGAGCTTTTGCTAAAACAAACATATAAACGAATTAGAGAATTTTATACCTCGTTTTGTTACCAAGTCTTACCTGCATATGCTCGCTTCAGTCCTTCGAAGAGTAAAATTATTGACGGTAAAAGTTCATTGGAACATTCTTCAAGAGCGCGAGGACGGGATTGACTCTGAGGATAAAATTATCATCAAATTAGCCATGATTTTTGATGATTTGGATTTACTCCTTGCTTTCCATTGCATTTACCTGCAGAAGCGTACACAACCCCAGGACACAAATTTTCCTGTCGTGGAGTCCAAGGAAGCAGTCCGTGTCTGCAAGCAACTGTTTCACAAACGCATCCATGTTGGAGATGACTCCAGCCGTGAGACCAATGTCGACAAAAAGGGCAGCTACCACGACCTGGAGACACATTGTGCGCAGCTCTGATGTGTTGATTGGACGAGCTAAGCGTTCCATGACGAGTTGAAGAAGCCCAGGGAGGGATGGACTAATCCTCTCTCGGCATTGAAGAATTATAATTTCAATCAGCTTCGCTGCATGACATTCCAGCACTTCTCCAGGAGTATCGTCAAGCAAGACCTGAAAGAAACAAAAAAAAATTCAGGATGGATTACGTGGTGTATTATAAACTTTAATCTATAAAATGCGAAATTACCTTCTTCACTATATTACAAACGGCTAGGACTCGGTTCGGATCTGAGAGAAAAGCTTCAGTGTCGACGGTAATGTAATTATGAAGACAGGGCATCATTTCCACAAAGTATTCAACTCCGTCCCTTTCGATCACTCTGTAAAAAAACATTTTTTGTTTTAAAGAATTTAATGAAACCAGATCTTAATGGACTTACCTGTAGGTTCCTTCGAAGACTGACCACATCGCGGGTGAGATTTGCTTGTCAATGAGTGAGGAAATGATTGAGAAGGCTTCCTCGTAAAACTCCATGATGGACTGGTCTAAAATGTACGTGACTACTTGAAGGAGGACAGGCTCCAGGGCCAAAACTGCTGCTGGTTGATCTTCCATCACGACCAAAATCGTTTCCAAAGTGTTCAACAACCCCATTGCCACGACTGTCTTCTCTCCTAAACCATTTGGAAAAAAGGGTGACAACGACTTCTTATTTGAAATAAAAAATGTTCTATTAAATACCATCTAAATCACTGGAGCCATTCATGATCTTTTGAAAGGTGTGAGTGAGATGCAACGAAATTTCATGGGCGATGGGAGCAACTTCATTCACAAAATTGCAAACGAGTTTCTGCAGAACATTGGTCAGGTCATCGTTCTCAGTGGCTCTGATGATTTGAAGAAGCTCCACGACCAACTCACGGACCTGCATTATCAATTATTTTCACCAAATGCCACACACTCCCAAACGTTAAAAAGACAATTATGTACCTGCGGTTGAATTAGAACGTGACACCGGTGCTGGTCGACAACGAACATTTCCAGAGCAAATGCTGCCTCAACTTTGACCGGCATGTCCTCATCCTTGCTCAAAATGGAGGATATCAAAAACCTCAAGATCTCCTGAAGGATTTCCTCGCGATAGAACTTCAAATTGCTCAATTTGGCAAGGAGCCAAGCTGCTCTTGCTCTGCAACAAAAAAGTGCACATGGTGGTGAAAAATCCATTTTTATAAGAAGGCGTGGGTTCGCGTTTCTTACCTTAGGAATCCATAAGGTTGTGCAATGGCTGGGAATACGTATTGGACAACGACATTGTCAAACTGATCTTTGAATTGGTCCTTTTTGAGTAGAATATCGGTGATTGCTCCCACCAAATGGAGGGCTCCATCCCTTTGTCTCGGGGTTGAGGCCGGATCATTGAGAACTTGGTTGATCATTTGAAGACACCTCGGCATGATACCTTTCCTCTTCTTGCACATGGCGTTGACGAGTTGTTCACTGCAGGAAACTGGAGAGTCCTCTTCCATGATGTCGGCTGAAAAATGGCCAAATAAAAAATAACTTATACCGACCTTTTCTAAAACTGTGCAATAATGTCCTTACCGCATTTCATTCGAACGTATTCGATTGGATCATCTTGCCAGAGTCGATCGTCAGAGTCGGAATGGCACATTAGAGGGAAGATAATGTCCATCAGGATAATGTCCGAATGTGGTTTGACAAACTTCCAAGCATGTGCATGGCTCACGCCGTTCTGAAGAATACAAATGAAAATATTCTAAGTTTTCGAAACTTAAGTTTTTACGAGCAGCAGCTTCATTACCTTCAAGTAAAGAAGTCCATCCCTCATGACTTTGTTGGAGACAAATTCACCCTTCCGATAGGATTCCATCATTGCAAAAATAACTTGGAGTACATCAGCCGAGAAGGTATTCAGATACCAATTTGCAAAGGTTTTGTACTCCTTCGTAACACCACCGGGACTCCCATAACGCTCAAACATTCGGAGTAAAATCCTAATCGCCCATTTCTTTGTTTTCCACCATTCCGTCTGTTCCATTTCTTCTCTGTCATCCTCATCCTCGATGTGCTTGTCGTACTCTGGATTCCTTCTTTCCATCACGAATTGAACAATCTGCATCCATTGACGGAATTTCTCTTGAGTCAAGAGCTGGAGTGGTAAGTGGTGCTATATATGGAAATGGAGATTTAGAACATTATAGAAGATTTGAGTAATCTTGACTATAGTGCCCTATACCTGTGTCAAAGCGAAAAACATTTTCAGGATGATCCGTTGCATGGCTAGAGACGGTACTGTTGAGTCATTGAGCAAAGTACTGCCCATAATGGTCTGGACCATTGGCAGTAATAGGTTCATTGCCTCGTCCATTGGGACTCTGTCAGCCCTCTTCGTATACTCAAAACACTGTTAAATTAAATCATCTTGAGTAATTAAGCCCTTTTCTCCAAAGTAAGGAATAAAAGTTATAATCTTCTCACCTTCACCAGAGCTAGAAGAGAGGCCAGTGCCCCATGCCAGCCAGCAACTTCAGGAGATTGCAAATACACGCAGATCTTGTCCACAAGAGATGCCCAGCGTCCAGGGAAGTCTACTTTACAAATGACCCCAATGCTTACGCACAACTGAGACCTTATCGTAGCTGGAGCATGGACGACAGCATCGACCAATTGGTCCCTGAGTATAGCCCTGTCCTGCTCGTGAATATGGAATCTCCGCTCTTCATCTTCCCCTGGTTCTGTCCATGAATTGAGGATCATATTCTTTAGGTAAATTGCTCCCGCTTGACGAACTGGCATTTCCAGCTCATTGCTCATCACAATCTGGAGCAAGTTGGGGCCCACTCCGATTATCTTCTCAACCTAAAAATAATCGAAAACATACTGGTTATCATCAATTAGCTCATCAGTAGTCAATTAGCCTAAGCCAACATGAACATGTGCACATTATTCTAACCTCTTTCAGTTGTTCCTCAGCAGCAGCTTGTTGGTTAGGGTCGATAGTCCCCTTAAGGTACTCTACAAGTTTCCTGCTGTCCATTGTCACTCCTTAGAGGTGTATGGTTCTGGTCAAAGGTCAATTGACTTAATTTGGACACCGAAATGCCTTACTCACACGGATCCAAAATGATCAATGAAAGTCACATTTCTCGTGACTGGGAGTTGCGGTCGGGGGGCAAGAAAAAGACAAAAATTAAATACAGAGGTGGGCATTCATTAATGAAAAGTTACACTTTTAACACAAAATATTAATCAAATTATGCCATTTTTGTGTCAAAATGGCTTTGTTTTTAATTTTGAATCAAAATCTATGTTTAATTTGATAAAATATGAGTAGTAAATTGGCATTTTATTGTGAATTTAAAAGTGCCCATGTCTGTCTGAGTGAGCGTAGGTGGGTTCCAAGGGGAGTCAAGGACGCGTCCAACCCGCCTCGTCAGGCACTACGAACTTTCCAAATCTGGTGCAAATCAATCAAATTTTTAACTCCTGACGACAGATGACCTGACGTGCCCTTTGACCCACAATGAAACCAAGCCATTGCTAAACCCTTTTCACATTGCTAAGACCCTTTACGCCCAGTTTCTAATTTAAAAGTCAAGGCTCCACTTTTTCTTGAGTCCAAGCTGAGGTTTCTTGGTAATGTCCAGTTGGGATTTGACCTTGAACTTTTGAACCAGTAGTCGGTCGTCCAATGTCACATTTGTAGGAACATGGAGTCGTGTCCGTTGTGTTAGAAATGAACCCGTGGAAGCAAAGTCGTAAGTCTTGTGAGGATATGAGGATGAAGCGTCCATTGAGTTCCAGTCGTCAGCGAAAATCATGAGGAAGGCTTTGATGTACTTTTGAGAAGGGAGGCAGTGACCCAGAGACTCGAGAAGGGTCGGGTCAAATCCACAAGCTTTTGAGAAAGGAATTTAAGAATTGACAAAGGTTGTGATTGTGATAACTCCTTTTACCTGCCCGGAAGTCGCTAGGTGTGATGTACCCATTGTGATCAACATCAAGCTTCCGGAAGATAGTGTCCCCGATGTCACGGACACTGTCTGGAATCTCCTCATGTTCCAAACGACCAGTGCCATAAGTGGAGCTAGTGCAGGTCTTTAGGAAGTGGTCAATCTCATCTCTGTCGATCAATTGGTTTCCAGTGATGTCGAAAACCTCAAAGGCAAACATGATTTTCTCTTCCATCGTTCCCCGGAGGAAGGTCGACAACCCGAGGACCCATTGACTTTCAGTGATCTGAAAAATGGAGACTGAAACTGGAGTCCTGGGATCCTGGAATTCTCTGGAAAACTTACAGTTGCCGAGTTTTCGGAGAAGACGGTGTAGATTCTGTCCAACATGATGTCATCCCGGATATCAAAAGTGGCGTGAACGAAATTTCGGAATTTCTGACGCTCTAGTTTTCCACTGCCAGTCAGGCGGACATAAATTCGGGTCAACGCCTGAATCTAAAATGATACAACAGTCAGGTTTTACTTGTCAAACTTCCTCTACAAACTTGAAACATAAGTCTGACACACGTCGCCTGACCTCATCACCCGTGAAATGTGTCTTCTTGACCAGGTCTTTAATTCTGAGGTGACTATTGTCTTTGTCCCGCTTCACTTGGAGGAGATGAGTCAGGCGTCGCTTCTGCTGGACATTTTTATCTGGAGGAGCTGGAGGCTTTGCAATTGGCTTGGCTTTATTATGCCATGAGCCATGATTATGCTTTGAGAACCCAACGGACAGGCTGCGATGATGCTGTCCACTTCCGGTGGGAGAGCTGAAGCGATGTCCAATTGCAGCTGCGTCCTTGTCATGAAGTCCAACTGAGCTGTGGTGCCTTCGCCTTCCCAAGTCAACCGAAAAGGTGCGGAGCATAGTAAGGGACCAAGTGACATTCAGGTCAAATGCAGAGGTCAATTTTGAAAAGATTGAAAATAAGCCAATGTTTGGACTATGCAAAGCAGAAAACCAAAGCAGTTGCATGACGACTTGAAGCAGGCGACAGGATTCCGCAATAAAAAAAACCTGGTGTAGACATCCATGATTTGAATTTTGACAGAATTTATTTCTTGTGAAGTGTATTAACTCTAATAATTCAATTGATTGATTTTGACACTTGTTGGATCCACATTTTCATTAGAACTTGAGCAGTTGCTCTTCTCCATCAACTTCGACTTCAGTAGGCTCCACTTCGGTTTCAAATTCTTCATCTTGATGTTCGATGTTTGCATCAGCCGAGAGTGATTGGTACTGCTGGTACTCTGAGATCAAGTCGTTGATGTTGCCCTCAGCATCTGCAAACTCGAACTCGTCCATTCCTTCCCCAAGGTACCAATGGAGAAAAGCCTTGCGACGGAACATGGATGAGAACTGCTCTGACATTCGGCTGAACAAGTCCTGAATGGCGGTGGTGTTTCCAACGAACGTGGCACACATCTTCATACCTTTTGGGGCAATGTCACAAACCTAAAATAAAACCAGAAACCTTTAGAATTATTCGACGGGACGGATTATTTAGTGAAAAGACTTCTTACCGCAGTCTTGACATTGTTTGGAATCCATTCGACAAAGGACTCTGAGTTCTTGTTTTGAACTGAAAGCATTTGTTCATCGACTTCCTTCATGGAGACAAGGCCACGGAAGACAACAGCCACGGTCAAGTAGCGTCCATGCTTGGGATTGCAAGCGGTCATCGAGTTTCGAGGGTTGAAGACACTCTGGGTGAGTTCAGCAATCGTGGTGGAACCGTAGGGTTCGTTATCCCGAGACGTCAGAGGTGCAAAGCTGGAGGTGAAGAAGTGAAGTCGTGGGAAGGGAACCATGTTCACAGCCAATTTCCGGAGGTCAGCGTTGAGTTGTCCAGGGAAGCGAAGGCAGGTTGTGACGCCGGACATTGTGGACGAAACCAAGTGGTTCAGATCACCGTAGCTCGGGGAAGAAATCTTGAGCGTGCGGAAGCAAATGTCGTAGAGGGCTTCGTTGTCAATGCAATAGACTTCTTCGGAGTTGGTGAGAAGCTGGTGAACTGAGAGGACAGCATTGTAAGGTTCCACTACGGTGTCCGACACCTGGAAAAAATAAAACAAGGGAGGAGAGAATTGGTCAATCTGCACACACACTCAAATCCATGCAAGGCCATTCAATCAAAAAGAAGAGTCAGGTCAACAGGCTAAGCAATAAGTGACGTAAATCTAAGAGGTTTAAAGGAAGAGGTCAAAAGTGTGAAAAACAAAGCAAAACCAAGCAAGGAAGGGGAGGAAATGCAGAAGCAGGGAAAATCTTGAATCCAGGTCAAGAAGTTGGGAGGAGCGCAGTTAGAGAGCAAGGAGTAAGAGGACAGGTCAAGACATTGGACGCTATGCAGGCAGGAGAAAGGGAAAGCAAAAAGGTCAAGCAAAGCAAAGGTTAAGGAATTGGACGTTGCGCAACCAGAAGGAAGGACAAGAGGAGAGGTCAAGCAAAGGAAAGGTCAAGGAATTGGACGTTGCGCAAGCAGGAGGAAGGAAAAGCGGAGAAGGTCAAGAAATTGAAACCGCGGAAGCAAAGGAAAGGAAAAGTTAAGCATGCAAGGAAAAAGAGGAAAGGTCATTGACCCAGATAGAACTGAATTAAAATCAAACACAAACCAATTCTCTCCCCTTACCTTCGGGGATGGGACGATGCTGAAGGCGTTCACAATTCGGTCAGGGAATTCCTCCTTGATTTTTGAAATGATGAGTGTTCCGAGCCCTATTAAAAATTGGCAAAATGAATTCCAAAGACTCGCATTTTCTAAATAAAAAACTGAGTTCACTAGACTAACCTGAGCCAGTGCCACCACCAAGGGAGTGGGCCATTTGGAATCCCTGGAGACAATCGCAGTTCTCCGCTTCCTTCCGAACGACGTCCATTACGCTATCGACGAGTTCAGCGCCTTCGGTGTAGTGACCTTTTGCCCAGTTGTTCCCTGCTCCGCTCTGCCCAAAGACAAAGTTGTCCGGGCGAAAAAGTTGTCCAAATGGCCCTCCGCGGATGGATTCCATCGTCCCTGGCTCGAGGTCAACCAAAACAGAACGTGGAACATACTTGCCAGCTAAAAAAATAAAAAGACAAATCAGTGGTAATTGACATCAATTAAGTTTGAAAAATTGTGGTATATCGCTTACAGCTTTGTGACCCTTCGTTGTAGTAGACCTTGATCCGTTCCAGCTGGAGGTCAGAGTCCCCGACATATGACCCAGTCGTGTCAATGCCATGCTCCTCGGAAATCACTTCCCAAAACTAAAAACACAAAAAACGTTTTAGGTGGTAAATTAACTAGAAAATGGAGCTCACTTTTGTGCCAATTTGGTTGCCAGCCTGGCCAACTTGGATGTGGACGATTTCACGCATTCTGAAAATGTGGATCGAGATTTAGGAAAAAAAAAGAAAAAAGTTATTGTCAAAAGAATTGACTAAAAATAAATGGCGACTGGTCCCTACGAATGCTAATGAAAAACTGAAAAGAAAAAGCGAGAAATGAACAAAGGAAAATGGGAAATACTGCAAGCAACGCATGCGCAGATACTTGAGGTCA